>JABFQM010001233.1:0-23262 GCA_022816865.1 Zelostemma sp. ZL-2020
CGGGTATCGGGTCGTAATCCCGGGGGCGCTGCGGACAAAGGAAATGGTTTTTTTTTCAACTGTCAAGGGGCGAGAATCGTGTCTTTCTCACCCCCGCGATAAGCTGCACCCCCGATAGCCGCGCAAACATGGCTGCCAGTAGCGTATTTATTGACCATTCGCGAGTGCACTTTTATTAAGCTCCGGTCGTTCCGGGGCAGTCGTTTGTACGCGACATCGCGGGTTCGTCGCGTTGACACATCGAATCGCGGAGAGAGATAGAGAAAGAGAGGGCGCGCGAGCGAGACTTTATGCCGAAAGTGCGAGAGAGACGGCGAGAGGAGAAAGAAAGCGACCTCACCACCGTGTAATATGGAGGATTAGGGCACTGAGGGGTTGCGATTTTTCTGTTTCGCAGGCATCCGAATCATGATACGACATTGAGGCATGTAGGGGACGAGAGCACGGATCACAACAATAACATCACGATGACGAGCGAGGATTTACTCAAGCCTGGCCATGTGGTCAAGGAGCGATGGAAAGTCGTGAGTGACAGAGCGCTTTTCACTCCCTTTTTCGCGTTTCGCGATCTTTTTTTGCGTTTCGATTGTATCTTGGGTCGTTATTTTTTCTGTTGAATGGCTTTTTTATCAATGCAGGCGATGTTTTTTGTTTGTTTTGTAGCGACGAATTAATTTTTGGCTAAATTATGAAATAAACGTAGTTTTTGTGTGTGTTACGAATTCCAGGTTTTAGTGTTGGAAAAATTGAGTTTCTAAGAAATTTTGTTGTTTTGATACAACAGTTTTGTTTATTCAAAATTTATTCAAATTTTTGTTTATGTACAATTTTTGGAAAATTGGAAATTTTAATTGTGACGAAAAATTTTAGTTTACAGAGTCGAAGTTATTTTTTTTTTTTCGTAAAAAATGAAATGAACAGTTGAGTAATTTTTGTTAAAATTGGTACAAAAACCTTCATTTTAAATACCTCAACTTGAAAAAAACTGGAAAACCTGGAAAAGCAAGGAAAAAGTCTGGGAATTTTTGTCCAAGCCAATGAGATTTTTTTCATTAAAAAATGTTACAAAAAGTCTTAGAAATAACGAAAAATTCAAAAAATGGACAATAATTACACGTGATAACAAATTTTTGATGAAATTGATGATTTTTTATACAAAAAATTTTACGAAGAGTCTACAAAATTCGGAAAAATGAAATAATTTACCAAATTATGAAACTTAATGTTACAAACAGTACAAAAAATGCAAAATGTGTATCACTACTTTTGGCAGGTTTTTTGTATTTTTTTAATAGTTTCTTATATTTTTTGTAATTTTCTGAAGTTTTTCGTAATTTTTCGTCGATTTTTGCACATTTTTATTATTTTTTGTAAACTTTTATGGTTTTTTTATGGTGTTTCGTAATTTTAGCTTAAAATTGCATCTTTCTCGTAAAATTTTGAATTCTTTTGTAACGATTTATGTCATTTTATGAATTATTGTACTTTCATCATAAATGTTTTATAAAATTGCAATTAAACGACAATTATTTCGCTATAAAATTTTCGATAATTAAATTCAGTAAAAATACCAAAATAATGCCAAATGATTCCAAATGAAATTAAAAAATTAAAACATTATTACTGCAATTCTAATGTTGCATAAAAAATCATCTTGTAATATTAATTTATTCATAAAAAACGATTGAATCTACTGAGTTTTGGAAAAAGCCTACTCAATATTGAAAAAAATTTATTGAATCTCAGCCAATTAAGAATTGTTTATTCAAGTTTAATCAAATTATTGTCATTATGTAACAAAGCCTGATTTTCTAGCATTCACGGTCAGGAAAAAATCACATTTCAGGCTTCTTTTCAAAGGCAAATTTTTCTGATTTTTATACGATTCAATTTCACTCTCAAAGGTCAAAGTTTCAAATTTGATTTTTGCAATTTTTGGTTTTTCCAATAAAACCGCTGTTTATCAAAACTCAATATTCCGAAGTTTAGATTAAACTTTTATTTATTTGGTACATTTGATCAATTACAAATTGAAACCTCATTTCTAGCTTCATTTTATTTTGCTCTGCATAAATATCATGTTTCACATTAAAACCAATAAATCACAGAACAAGTGACGAAGCTTCGCACCGAAAATTTTTTGTTCAACAATTTCTACTAACAATCTCTTTTGCGCAAAGTGTTCTGTGGCAATCTCACACTCTCAAGCACAATCTTCATCTCAATTAAACTTTTTCCACTCGTTTTAATTCACGAGCAACCATTTTTTCCAAAAGCACGATTTTTCATTTCGTTTTAATAAATTGAGTAGACCTACAAAAACTCCGGACCTTTCGTAACCTTCATGGCCACAGAATGGGCTCTCTTATAATTAGTTCGCCCTAATCGTTTTTATTTCATTATCATTCCCCATCTTTTTTTATGGAACAATCTAATTAACCTCGTAATGTTCCTTTCCCTTTCAACTCAAGGATTGTTTAAACATTGACGATTAAAACTTTCGATGTTTCCAAAACAGATGAAAAAAATCGGCGGCGGCGGCTTCGGGGAAATTTACGAAGGCCTGGATTTGGTCACGAAGGAGCAGGTCGCGCTGAAAGTGGAATCCGCTCGGCAGCCCAAGCAAGTCCTCAAAATGGAAGTGGCTGTACTTAAGAAGCTTCAAGGTAAACGGCCGACGAGTAATAAACCCGTGTTTAGCTCCGGATCTCATTTTTTTCTCTTCTTTTTTCTTGCAGGGAAAGAACATATTTGTAGGTTTATAGGCTGTGGTCGTAACGACAGATTCAATTACGTTGTAATGCAGTTGCAAGGGAGAAATTTAGCGGAATTGCGGCGCGCGCAGCCACGAGGTGCCTTTTCTTTATCAACCACCCTAAGACTGGGTCTCCAAATTTTGAAAGCAATAGAAAGTATACACCAAGTGGGCTTCCTTCACAGGGACATCAAGCCGGTGAGTCGAATGAACTGAAAAACATTTCACGTTGAACGCAATTATTAATTTATTGCTTTTGTTTCGCAGTCGAATTTTTCTATGGGTCGACATCCATACAATAACAGGCACGTGTACATGCTGGATTTCGGTCTCGCTCGACAGTTCACGACCAACACGGGAGAGGTGAGGCAGCCTCGCACAGTCGCCGGATTCAGGGGTACTGTTCGCTACGCGTCTGTCAATGCTCACAAGAACAAAGAAATGGGGAGGCACGATGATCTCTGGTCGCTGTTTTACATGCTCGTCGAGTTTGTCAATGGACAGTTGCCCTGGCGAAAAATCAAAGATAAAGAACAAGTCAGTCGATGCGAATTTTTATACGTCGAGAGTTGCTCTGACAAGGATGGCATCTAAATTCGAATGTGTGTTTTCAGGTCGGTCTGATGAAGGAAAAATACGACCATCGACTGCTGCTGAAGCATCTTCCTTCCGATCTCCGCGTCTTTTTGGAACACATCCAAGTACGCGTACTTGGTAGTTTTAACGAATGCCCAATCGTTCGCGAATATAATGTTTTATTGCCCTGCTCTCCTTTTGGCGTACTGAAAAAATTGAAAGATCGCGACTATAAACGAGCGGATTTTTGTAACGTAATAATTTTGTTCCGCAGGGTTTGGAATACGCTGACAAACCCGATTATTCAATGTTGTCCGGCTTGTTCGAAAGATGTATGAAACGCAGAGGTATAAAGCCAAATGATCCGTACGACTGGGAACGGTCTTTCTTGACGACGGAAGACTTGCAAACTACTGGTTCGTTGCCGAGGGTCACGGTACCACCCGCGCTTACGACAGCTAGTACAATACTTCAACCACCCACTACGACTAACGTCGATACCAATAACCAAGAGAATGTTGAGCCTGATAATATTAGACTCGAAGACGTAAGTATACAATGAAAGTCACTCTCATTTATCGATTACGTTTTCTACGATTCGCCACTCTCTTTAATATAACTTGATTTTCCCTTCAATTAATGAAATCAAAAATTGTTTATAGTACATAGAAAGCAAAGCCTTGTGCATCAGAAAGCCGAGAATACAAAATGCGGTGCCAGCGGGAACCATCATTGGTCGGGACAAAAATTGCAATGCCACAATCACCTTCAATGACAACACTCAGCAAACCGGGCAAGAAGCCGCAGTTGTGCCTCCTGCGCAGGGTATAATGCAATGCATAATCGTCAAAGTAATCATTTAATGTATTCTATTCATTTTCTTTTCTCTTTCTCAGGATCTCCGAAGAAGAGAAGGGCCGTTTCAATGGCGGTTTGTCAGCTGTCACGACCTCCGACGTCGGAGAAACAAGTGGATAACGAGAGCGACGCGCTCTTGGCATCAGCGAGGTCCGCCTCGGAAGTTCCTAGGTCAAAGACAACGCCGAACGCCGCGGCGCCGCTTCGAAAGTCCGCGAGCGGGGCGACCTTTGCGAGATTGCGGGTCACCACCGCTCCTGAAAGTGGCACCGGCGAATTACCGAGTCCTCGTCTTCAAACCGAGGTCGATGCCTCGTACTGTTCGTACGACTACACCAACGTGAAAAATGTTGGCGGTAATCAGAGCCCCGTACGTGAATTTGTCGCCTTTGTTATCCACGAATTTCTTTTGTTTTAATTAATTGATGATTCATTTTTCTCAAGTGTGCGCTTTACGAGAATTCCGGCTTTTTGGTTGATTTTTGTTGACTTTTCGCTTTTAATCGCAAATTTCAGAAACCTTCTCTATCCTTGACTTCCGCGACGATAATCGCGGAAATCACAAAGCCACAGATCGTTTAGTTTGGATGGCACTTATCCATTGTCTCCCCCCCTTTTCAAGAGTGAGTAAAGACTGAATAATTCAGTCTTCCAAGTCCTTTAACACGAAATATTCCAACGCCTTCTTTTCCAACGGTCTCCGTAGGTAGTGAAAGGGTTTGACGATTTTTCAATTTAACCGTTTCATGCATTTTCATTTATTCAAATTGTGCAATATTTTACCACGGGGTCGTCCATAAAATATGTTCATTTTTCATCACCTCTTTCTGTTTCGTCTCCTTTTGAAACCGAGCATATTTTACGAACGATGTCTGGAGAAGAGTGAAAAATGTAAGTTTAGCTAATCTTAAAAGGACATTTTTACGGATGAAATTTAAAAACTACCCAAAGCACAGAAAATAACGAAAAATTGATAAAATCGAAATTTAAAGAATTTGGTTTAACATGTTCCATTGTTTTGATGCCAAAGATTAACGCTGTTTCGAATTGTTCAACAGATAACCGAACAAAAGGAGCCTTTGAGACGAGAACCGAGAAAACGCGGGGAAACGCGACAGCAGGGACGAAGCGTTGGCCGCTCGGCAACGAGGGACTGTTCCATAACTCAATTTGCACAAATCGACGACGACAACGTTTCAGCTATGCAGCAGGTGACAAAAGGCGGTGGCGGTTTGACGCTTGCTTCTCAGTGGAAATCGCAATTCGACGATTCCGAGGAAACGGATAATGAATGGAAAGGCGAGAATCTTCAGAGTCCGGAACACAAAGGCACTAACGCCTCTTCGATAGTGCCTCAGGTAAATTTAACGCGACTTTTGGTGAAGTTTGTTTCTATCAAAACACGCAGCTTTTTATTTGACCGGATTTTGTGGTTGTTTTCGGGACGATTATGATATCCTCAAGTGTTTTTAGTTTTTTTTAAATTTCTTGTATTTTAGCTGTTTCTGAACAATGATTGGAATCCTCGTTGCACTGATAATCGCTCCAACTGCTCCAGTCATATCCGGCATACTTCCCCAAAATCAATTGGTTTAATCACCCAACATAATTTCTCGGATTATTTGTATGAGCTTTTTGCTGTAATCTTCGGTCTTTTTATTTATTATCATTTTATTTATTACTCCGGTGTTTTACATCGATTTTAATAGGCTAAACGTGTACATAAAAGGCACATATATTTTCTCGATTTTCGTGATGAATTAACGAGATTCTAAAAAATACAAAAAGAGAGGAAAAACAGAATGATTATTGTAAATTTTGTCCAATGATCTTGGAGAATGAAATGTAAAATGTTTTCATTAAAACATTCGTTTGTCATAATTTGTAAAAATATACCATTCAACTTTTATTCTTTTATTTGTTATCAATCATTCAATCAAACTCGTTATTTTCATTGATGTATTCAAAAGTTCCAGTAAGTATTTACGAAAAGTCATTTTACAAGGAAAATAATGCTTTGTTGAAGTTCCAAATCTTGTAATTTTTAATCAATGTTCAACAGAAAAAACTGTTTCAATGTTATTAACTAACTTAACAATTTTATAATGATATCTTACAAAATGACCGAGCAAAAATTGTTAATGAAAGACATTGTGGTGGTACAATGAAACTTTCTTCAGTTCTCTTCCTTAGAATCGTGTATTTTTCAACTGATTCGACTTTGTGGCTACTCATTTTGTTCGTTATTAGATTTTTAATAATTCTTCTGTTGAACACAGATTTTTCTGAAAGTACTACCTTAAGTCTTGACGCAAGCATACAATTTATTCTTAAAATGTGCAGCACGGTATGGGAAGCGAGGCCGCGGGATCCCCGCTTGGCGCCTACGATGTGCAAGTCACGACGTCACAGATGGCCGTGCTGTCAATCGACCCCCAACAGCAAGCGTCAACGGGACAAATGGGTCTGTCGCGTATTAGCGAAGATTCTCCGCGACTCGGGGCGCAGCAGCGGTGCCTAAACATCGCGGGCATCGAAAAGTACCCGGACCTTCAGGAAATTTTGCCCAAAGCGTGGAGCGTGCCGGCGCTGGCGCCGCACGTTCGCGCGCAACTCGAAGCGCCTTTGGTTCGTATTCGTCATGGTCCAATTTCTCCATTTTTTGCATTCGAAAACTAACAGTTCCGTTCCACAGGTTCAGCAAGCTGCCTTTGACGATCTCTTGTACGAAGTCGACGTAATGAGGAATATCGCAGCGCGACACAACGAGCCGCGAAAGACTCCTCCACCACGACGCTCCAGCTTGCCAGCGATCGAATTTTCGTCCCAGCATTCGTTGCCGACGACACCTGCGGTCGACGAGGAAGAACAAGCCGTTGCCGGAAGACTCGCGATCCGGGTGGTGGATGCCACGGGTGGCGCCACGGTTGTCCAGACCAGCGCCGATAAAGAACCCTTGCAAAGTCCACATCTTTCCAACCAAACTCTAAGACAAGACGAAATCTTTTTAATTTGTAAACGTAAAATTTTCTGGAATGTAGAGAAACTGACGAATGGCACCGTGGAGAGTTTGCCGAGTCCGGTCCCGGGAGCAGAGGAGCATTCGGTGTATTACGATGCGACGGAGAGTCGGGTGCAAGCCAACGGCGCTGGCAAAGTTCCTGCCACGAGCACCGCTTCCCCGACGGTCTCGAGCAACGTCCCTCTACGTATACATAAAGGCAACAAGGAAAAGGAAGCGACCGGCAGGCCGCACAGTGTTCACAGTAAAATCCCGGTGCCCGTGAAAAGCCCGAGGTGCTCGTTGTCGGAATCTACTCCCGAGACGAACACCAGGAACGGAACGGGCAGCAGTGATGCTCAATCCAAGGATAAAGACACGAGTTAGTATTTTCGTGTCTGTTCTTGAGACTGTTTATACTCGATTGTATCGCCTTAATTTTTTTAATCAACTTATAAACTAAAAGAATATCCTCCTAAAAAGAAAGGAGAGTACAATCGAGTGTAGACGATCCACGTTGCTTCGCTAACATTCACAAGTCGCTTCTGCTTAATAGTTGACCGGCTTCACCGCATTTCATGGCATTTCTTCATTTTTCATTCAAGAACATTCAGAATCAATCGTAGTTTTGTTGCGATTCCGATCTTTTTTCTGTTCCTGGCAATAAAAAGAAAAAGTAAAGCGAATAGTAGAAGCAGGTACCTTAAAAGCTGCTCGGGTCACACTAGCCTAACTAACACAAGCACGTTTTAGTAATCAAAGGTAAGGCATTGAGCGTACATTCGGAAATTCCGGCGCTACGACGTTGCGCGACGTTACCTGATGCTCGGCCGAGTGCCCCAACTCTGACCTCTGCGAGTTCGACCGAGGAGGAGAATCTGACGGGATGCACGCCGGCACTGAGACGTCGACGGCAAAGCGAGAAGTACGTGACCGACATCAACCAGCTCAATTTACGATTCCAAAGACCGCAACGTAGAGCGAGGCCGAATTCCGAGGTGTTCCCGAGGTACTCGGGACCGCGGGGTGTTCCTTCTCATTTGCTGGGCGAAGCAGCCAGGAGAACAGAGGAAAGCAGTGACAATGACTCGGATAGTTGCAGCGTTCCCGTGACGCTGCCACCTCCTCCTCCCGCGACGATACCACCGCACGTAGCCGAAAATAACGCTAGGTACGAGATAGTTATCGTTGATCACGTTTTCCCCGAGCAATTGAAGACAATGATTGAGCATTCATTCGCAAAATTCACCATTCATAAAAATAGTCGCAGCATTAATAACAATTTTGTAAAGTGTTAATGAATGAAAGAGAAAGACGAGATTGTAATTGTGTTTTTATTTGTAATTGCAGGTGCAGGAGATTTAGGCCCATGCTCGATGGAGCGGTAGTTAGCAAAGAAACGTGAGACTTGTTATTCGAAATTAGCAAAGGTCCTTTGATTGCATCGCGGTCAATCAAGTTTTACCAGCCAACTAGGAATGTGATACCGATCAAATAATTCTCTAATCTTTCTAGTAAATGAAGAAATCTGACGGTAAATTGCGAAAAAAGACTTTAAATGAAGCCAAGATATTGTCGCTACGAGACGAGTGTCGATATTCTTAAGGGAGGAAAGACTCGAATTCTTCTTCGTTGTTCTTTTACAGCGTCTCCGACCGTACCTATTTTTTTTACTTTCAATCGTGTACGCTTATTGGTCGTCGTTGACTTTGTTTAAAATCATTGCGAACGATGTGCGATCGTTTATATTTTTATGTTTTCTACGAAAGCGAATTTTCGTAAAGCTTCGAGCTCGTTGCCCCGCTGACACTACATTTAGACGGTGCTAATTGGTTGTTCGACGATTGCACATCGGGTACTTTTTTTAAGTATACTTTTTTCGTTTCTATCGGCGCATTTTACGTCGACATTGGGAAAGTTTATTTTTGGAAAAATTTGGAGTTAAATTTTCAAGGACATTTTTTTATCGAATGTCGAGCGAGTTTTAATTTCGAATGATTATGAATATTACCGAAGACTCTTTTCCTTGAGAATTTGTTGGAGTCACGAGGATCCGTAGAATTACGCGTATGGAGTAGTTGTCAGGAAAGGGCGAGTGTGCTAGTCTCTAGGGAAAAAAGCCTACACCTAAGATCAACAGAATGCAACAATTTTTCATGTAAAATTGAAATTTAAAAATTCTCTTGTGAAATTTTTGTGAATTCGAAAAGAAAAATAATTTTTCTTTCTTTTTTTAATGTGTTTTTTTCGGTTCAGGAAATTTCACAGAGCTTTCGATGGGTTTGGGAAACGAGGTAGGCGCATTTTTTCGGTTCAAAGCCTCGGTTCTGGTAATCAAAATCGATTACTTTGAGAGAGAAAATGCTTGGTCAATGCTTCTCTGTGTTTTCATGAAAATGTAATGTTCAGCTTCAGTGATAAATAAGACTAGTCATCCGTAGTCATAGTCTAAGATGGAATGCAGTCGATGAAGCTCTTTGAATCTATTTTCAATTGAAAATCATTCTTTACCGACGTAAAAGAATAAAATGATTACACATGTAGCTTATTCCGAATCAAATAGTTTATTATATCTCTTTTTTTAAGTCGACGTATAACATAAATTGTGAATTTTGCACTCGAAGCAAAGAAAACTCGAATGTAACTTTGCTAAATGAACGCTAGTCAAAGACACCAGCATATAATGTACACGCACGCGAATGTTTTGTATGTAATTAAAGTTTAAATTGCCTTTTCATATTCATCGCAGTGAATTTAGTAAATTTGTCTTTAAGATAAATTCTGTGCAATTCTACCTCTATTTTATTCAGCGAGTTTGCACGTTTTCGCTTTCTTAAGTATTAAGATCATTTTTAAATAAGTGCAATAACAAAAACTAAGAAGGAGATAAATATCTACGTGTAATGTATATGCCAAAATATCAATATTTGTAACGAATATATAGATATAACATTTAGTGACTGAGCAGTATTGTTGGAAGAAATAATCATCGAGTAATTTATTGATTAGTCATTTGCTTCCGTAGAAATCTACTTGCGACGTTGAAGCGCATGCAATATTTTTCCTCCCCGAAAAAAAGTGCAATAACTAAAGTCTTTATTCGAACGGTGACGTTTCTTTCAGTCACAAGTAGTTTCTCGTTGGGTGGAAAATAAAAAATAGAATGTTGCATTCCGTTGACGAAGACGAAAGAACATAATAATATTAAAGCAAAAAATGAATAAACGTAAAAACCGCCCAAAAACGCTCCGCCACTTAGGTTCCTGTATATAATAATAAACGTGATTGTAACGTTTATGGATAATTATTGAAACTACGATTAATATCGAATCTTCTCCGCTTTGTGATCAACGTGTTAAAATTTTATCTGTAACCCCCCATGCTAAGGAGAAGAGCTCTGTCGATTAATTATTGTAATTAAGTATGCATTATAGTATATTGATAATTAAAATACTGCAATGGCAACGAATGAAAGAGAAATTAAATAAAAAAAGATTAAGAAACTTCTGTTACTTTTTATACATTGTTTCCTTTTCTAAAACCATTTGTTTCATAAGTTTTTTTATATTTTTTTGCATTGAAACTAAATTATATTTTTTTGGTATTTGAAAAATTGCGATTTTCAAATCGAAAGTTGCTACAAAAATCCTTCACGTAGTTTTAATTGTCCTGTTAAAAACTGCCTTGTCCTTTTTGTGTTATGTCTTATGTATGTTATGTATTAAACTTCGTGTGCTTTATATATAGCTGTATCTATAGGTACAGGGCTAAAAGGAAAAAAAGATGCTCGTTTTTAAAACTATGTTCCTAACCAAACGCAATATAATTTTCATTTATAAATCTTTCAACACACGGCATATGACAATTTTGAATTTCCCGCTGCTGGAGCCACTGTCGACGAGGCATGCGCGTGCACGCGTCGCGCCATGGTTGATGGTGGCGCCACGAGCGAGCTCCGTTGTTAGACCGTCATTTGCAGCTCGATAGTCGATACTCGTTCATTCTTTCGAGAACCATGATGGAGGCAACACCTGACTTTCATCTCCGGCTTTGCTCTCAACGACTTCAACTTGTAAGTATAAATTATCCATCGACATCCTTCAATATAAAACAAAAAAGTGAGTTTCTTCAATGGAAACTGAAGCAGGACATAACGTAGAACAGTATTTCGGTGATATTTTTTTGATTAAATTTATATAATTATAAATTCACGGGGCGTGAAATGTGATGATAAACTTGTCTCGTTCGTATGAACAGAATGATTACATCGATCTATAACACTGATTTAAACTCGACAAATAGATTGCTTTTAATTAAACATTCGCGCTGAATAACTTTTTTACGAATTTTTTTGCAGAAATACGAGAAAGAAGCAGTATTTCTCGCTCAGGAAATTGCAACGTGAGCAAGCGAGATTCTAACCTCAATAAGGTGAATATTTCTCGTCAGTTTTTTCAGTAATTCATTCAGATTTTGCCAATTTAGAAACAAAATTTAATGATGAATTTATACCGCCCCAGTCCGATAACTGTGACGATTGGTTTATTTTCTGATGTAGATTAAAATGTTTCACAATAATTTATTCGTCATTTTTAAAAATCAATCTAAAATGAGACATTTTTCATTTTCAGGATGCGCTGAAAATTTACGACTGCTTCGAAATGGCCTTTTTCCGTGATACGTAAGTTTATTCCTTATTCGTAATTTTTGTTTTCAATTTTCAATAATTTAAATCGACCTTTTTGCGTTAATGTTCGTGAATGAGAAAAAATTGATTATATGATGAGCTACAACCGCCCCAGCCTGAGAACCATGACTGATTCGGCTAACTGATAACAATTCGAATAAATTTTCCACAATTCATAACCATTTCAACGATACATTGATAGTTTTTTTGAGGAATTGAGAGTCCACGTGGGAATTTTATATTTTCTTGTTTCAGGTTGGATCAAAAATTCAGGGTCCAGGAAGGTCTCGCGATGAACAATTACAAAAATAGGTAAATTCATGTCTAGCATTTTGTAATTTTGTCAGTAATTGATTGAGTTTTGTGAGTCAAGTTTTTAACAGAATAAAGTTGAAAACGTGATTCTTATTGTACTATGATGAGATAACACGCACCCAGTCAAACTGATATTCATGTGACGACAATTGTGCCTGAAAATTTTATTTGAATATATTTAATTTAAAAATTACCATTATACTTTTTGTTGATACAATATTGTGTTTTACAGATGATGTATTCTGCTGTGGAGTTTTGCTGATCAACTATTTGGAGAGAAGCATCTTCTCTTTTTCAAAAATGAAAAAAAAGTGAGTTTAAAATTACGATTGTAGGACTTGGTTTCATTTTTTTGGCCGTTTCTTTGTCGTAAATGATGAAACAATAGTTATCCCTGTCAGATAAAAATGTGGTGATAATATGGTGGTAAAACTGAAGATTGCATATTAAATCAATAATTTTTTTCTTTCGAAAAACAATTGTTATAATTAGAACTTTTTTTCCAGAAAGATCATTTTTGGATTACTGGCGTTGGTCTCATGATGCATATCTGGTTCGGGCAATTTATGTGGTAAGAATATTTGATTGCAAGTTTTATTTTGGAATGTATAAATTTTTTTTGGAAAACATTTGATGATGATTTTTTTGACAAGCATATGACTGAAATTTTTTTGATGTCACTCTTTTCTGATATTTAAAATACATTCCAATACTTTCCTTTCAAAAGCTGAGAACATTTCCTAATATTTGTGTATTTTTTGCAGTATCTGATGGGGCATATCGCAAGAACTCAAACAATCCTCGCAAAATAGGTAATTTACTTTTATAGAACTAGAAAATTCAACTTTTACCAGTGTTGTGAACAAATGATGATTTATATATACGCTATTATGAAAAATTCATATGATTAGAACTTGCCCTCTCTGAGAGAACAATTTTATACCATTTTAGATTCATAAAGTTATGTCAGATCTCTAAAAAAACGTTTCTTTTTTTACAGATATTACCAACGCTTGGATCCGCTTGATCATCGTGAATATTGGGCAATTTTCAACATCTTCAAGCTACAATTTGACTGCTGAACACCTGACATTTTCAAATGAGGCTTTTTTCACGGAAGAAAAATATGTCTTCAACGATTGTAATCTTGAACATCAATAAAGATTGATAAACGTTATAAAGGAGTGTGCTACTTTATTTCGATTGCGTCAAAGTAGAAAACTCGTCATTAGACGAACAGCCTTTCTCAGATCACATGGAAACTTCGCGCCTTCCGTTTATTTCAAATGGTGTAATTTCCCAACATCAAATCGTTCTTGGTGGTCATCTTATATTTTGCATTTATTTTACGTAAATAAATATTTATATAAAACAATTCTCTTGAAAAACTAACTCTAGTATACTATTGAAAAAACTTATTGTCATTATTTTAACCAGAACTTGGACTGCGAAAATAAGTTTTTGAATGCCAATGCCATGTTTTACGTAACTTTCCAGTTTTTTATCATGACATTAAAACAGCATTTAAAATTCAGAAAGTCTGACGAATCATTACATGGTATTGAATTCATAATAGATAAAAATGGCATTTATTATTTGATAACTACTCATGTCCCAAGATAATGAAACGACAACTTCGTAAAGAACATAAATGAAAGACTACTATTTTGTCGAGTGCCGGAAACGTACGAAAATTCGCTGGAATCTTAATATTCATCAACTTTGAAGTAAATTGGGGAGAACGAGATATTGCGGGACATCTATCATTTTTGCAAACAAAGTATGAGGTAAATCAACAAAAAGGACATGATCAAAGCATGAAAGATACAGTGAAAGTCAAATTTGAAAAGAATTGTTACCAAAATGTATATTGAATTGAGGAAGAGAAAAATATTTTCGTTGGGTCATTGTACGACAGGTGAGTCAAAGAGGTCAAAGAACGGGGCTAAAGTCATGATTTTTACTTGAAGAATAAGAATCGAGTTTAATGTTTAATTAAACGTCCATTTATTTTCGCGATCGTTTTGAAACACGGTGATCCTGGGATTTTCTTCGAGAGAGAATTTTGCCTTCCCAAGAAGCGGATGCGTGGCGAAGAGTTTCATGGGCGAATTCCCTGAATTTCCAATGTTACAAAGCACTCGTCATTTTCCGCGTTGAACATTCTGTGTGACGCATTCACAATAATTAGAAATTAATAAGTAATTAATGAAGAGGTTTTGGACTTCGCAATGGATTAGTCATATACGTAGCGGTTTAGAGGTCGGTCGAAGGTCGTCGTCGTATAACCAAAGTCATTACACGGCGATAAGATAATAAAATGTAGGGTGAAGGCACCAGTAATGGAACAGCTAAGTCCAGTGTCGGAATCATTTTCCAACATTCATATCTATTTTCATTACGGGAATTATGACGTAGTGAAATGGTTTTATACATTTTAACACTCGGGTAAATATATCGAGGAAAGTACATTTTGATAGAACATTATTTTTAGACACTTATTTAATTTAGTTCCGTTACTAGTGCCGATTCCATGACTGGCGCCTTCACCCTACTTCCACGAAATTCTACGATAGAGATAAAAGCATATGCAGGGTATACAACAGAATTATAACTCTTTTAAAAAAAAATGACAGACCGAACAGACCGAAATATTACATCAGAAAAAGTTACTTTTGCTATAACTTGTGCATAAAGGTTCAAAATGAAGGACAGTTTTTCTCATCATCTTACAAACGATACGCATACGCGTACGTTCATTAATATTGCAATGTTTTTTAAATAATGATGTGTCCCGCATACCTCGTTCTCCCCTACTTTCGATACCAAATAATTGCGATCTATATCACTAAACAAGACGGTACATGTTCATCGATACAAATGGTATAAATAAATGAGAACTTAGTTTATAATCTTTTATTGATTTCAATTACACGCATAAAGAGTACAGCTACAATGTATAAACAGTTTTTTTCCAAGGGATGTATTTAAACCCCGTTTGAAAGCGATCCTTTTACGCATGCGCGAAACGTGACAACGCTGTCGATGAATACAGCGCAGCAATCGCTGCATGATCGAAGGGAGAAATAATATTCCGAGGTTGATATCGTCGTCATGTCTCACTGTCCCAGTCAAAATCGCGCTCCGATAATAAGTCGAGTCCCAACAGAATCACCTGGTTTTAAGAAAACCGGCGTCCACGAGGCGACGTTGCCACGATTCGATTAAATCTGCCACCTCTCTCGTTTTCGATTCGAGACTGCATACTTGAGAAGAGCTTTCACTGTCTCCCTGTGCAGGGCACACGCCGTGTCATTACACTCGAGTTCTCGAATCACGAATGTTTTACTCCACATTACGGTATCTTCCCGTCGCATTGTGCAAAACGACGACGCCAACTTCCTCATTTCCCATCAATTCCTCCCCGTGACCAATCGCGATATATTCGAGCCTGTGATTTCCCCATGCATGCATTTACCCTCCCCCGTGTCTGTGAAGTTCTCCATGGTTTCGTGTCAATAGATAATAACTGTCAAAAAAAGGCAAACTGGATTATCTCCATGCCATGACGATCACATCAATGACGTCGATGAAAAAATTCCGAGGTATGTTGACTAGTAGCGAAGTATTTTTTTATTTTTCGAAGTCACGTTCGATCTATTCGAAAATGCAATTATTGTAGGGACTTATCATTTCGTTATCTTTCGAGGTCAGCGACTATGGAGGATTATTATGTATACTATCAGGTCAAATAGATGAGCAATTTCAACGTCGGAATATTTAACGAGGTGTATATAAAGTCAAGTTGACAAGGTACTTTCCGCGCTCGCGAATTCAATGTCAATGGTTTTCCGGCCGCGTCAGAATTCCGCCAATCAAATGTTTGAGATCTTAGCGTAGCCAATGAAAATTTCGCTTCGTAGCTAACTTTCGCCGATTTTAATTGCCGTTTTTTTGAGAACGCGTAAGTACCGAATAATTATTTCGAGAATGAATGAAAAAACAAATAGCGCCGTTTTCGGAGGAAAAGAGGACCGAGAAATGAAAAAAGCCACATCACACGCGTTTCGAATGACAAATTACCGCGGAACGTCCCTGGGATGCGTTCGCGACGTCGTGATTAATTCGAGAAATCGAATGGAATGAATGAGTAATAAAATGTAGTAAAAGTTAGTGGCGAGAGCGAACAAAACAGTAGGCTCAAGGTGTTTAATCACCGCATTCGCCACTAAAGGAGTCACATTTATTTTTAAGCGAGATGCATCTCTGAATTCCTCGTCTTAAATAAATTTCATTGTTCCATGGAAATTACCATTGTCTCGTTCACAGCCTACTTTCTCTAATCTCGCCGCAATTATCCATTGTTGCTATGCATCCTCGATTTATTTATCTTTCACAATTTTCGAAAATAGCTCTCGTCTCTATGGGGAAATCGATAAGGCAAACATTTCGAAAGATCAACACCACCTGCTCAAACATTCGTGTGCGTGTCGTAAAATATTTCGAAAAAAAAAAAACGGAAAAATCGTTAATCGGCTCGACGATGAATAACATTTCCTTGCAAATTGCAAGTGCCTATAAAATACATTTTACTCGATACCTTGATTTTAAATCAAGTATTTACATTCCTTTCCCGCGTAACGGTTGTTCAAAGTGCTTATGATTGCACCGAAAAAGAACCAGTTTTTCCCTTCTCATCCAGCGCTCTTTCACAGCCGATGAAAAATTTCAATACGCTTTTTTCTGGATCGGTTAAAATCACAAAAGTCGCGTCTAAAAATAAATCGGCTTCGGAATAATAATCGTTGGGAATCCATTTATTCACACTTGTCAATGTTGAAAAATAGTAGGCGGTAATTCACAATCGACATTAACGGCGTTTAAACACGCGTTTCTGATTCACAATTACTGGAGTCTTTGATACCGATACTTTTCTCGCCCACGGCCATTTCCGGGTGTCGAAGCTTTAACAACTTTTTGTCCGGGTTGACCTCATTTTATTTTTACGATGATTATTCAGGTATAATCTTTTTTTCGTCGATTAAGTAACATTTTTTACTTGTAATGCACAATTTATCAAGCATTTTATTAATCAGAGTCTTTTACTTTTCGAAAATGAAAGATGCTTATTACGAGACGTTAAGTGCACACTGTCTCTTATTACAGAAGTCATTAACGTGTTACTTGAAATGGAAATTGTCTGAAGCGACGATGACGCAATGAAAATATTGTGCGGTAAAAAGTAGCCATGTCTTCGCAGTACCGAGTCTTCGTACGTCCAGGTACGATTAGAAAAATGAATAATTAGATTAGATTAATGCCACATCTTCACTTTCAGTTAACGTGTAATCATCAAAGTCATGCATCACTTAAACATCGGTAAAACGAATGAAAAACAGTACTTTTAATCCCAACCCAAACGTACAAAATTGCTTGCATTAAAAAGCCGAAAACTTCAGTTTCAATGATTAATTCGAGTTCCGTCGACTTTGTTTTACGAACAAACAAAATTAACATGTAAATCGTGCAATTTGTTTCGAGACCGAAATTGCGGAAACGTCGAGTCTAATAAAATCAAGATTAAAAAGCATAAAATTCTCGGCACAGGTGACTGTAAATTATAGCAATAGAAGCAATAACGAAACCGCACGGGAAGTAATTTAAATCGTTTGCCCGTCGCAGGAAATGACGTCATCTGAAGATTCCATCATTGCAGTCCCTTAATTCCAGGTAAGATGATCGGCTCGTAATCGAGGAAGGATAAGAAAAGAAGAAGTGGCGAAGAGAGTAACCGCAGTGGTTGCATCACTGAGCGATTAATCGAGAAATCGAGAAAGACGTGGCTGAGCTGGCGCGAGTTGAGAGCCAAACGAGGACGGTGGAGGCCCGGGGCGAAGACCAAAGGAGGTGGAGGAGGATCTGCAGACGAGGCAAACGCAAGAAATCACCGGTGATATGATCGGACGAAGAAACTGGGGCCTTCGACTCTCGGTGGTCCTCAACGTCTGCGTACTTTTGTACGTGTGCACTCACTTCAGATCCTCTAGTCCTTGGGTCGAAGAATCCATCTCCAATTATGCGTCTCAAGCGCAAGCGGAAGCCGTCTATGGCAAGCTCAACAACACTTCCCAGAGAAGAATCGACATCTCCTCTATAGCTTCTTCCATCGCATCAATTCTGCCATCCTCTGTCACAGCTTCCGATAAAGGAAAGATTGCCGAGAAGACAGACGACCCCGAGAAAAAGATCACCGAAAGAAAATCGGAAGCTCCTAATGAAATCGTGAGATTTTCCCGATTTTTAATCATCGTGTCGAATTGATATAATCGTGACCTTGAAATTTTCTGTTATCTATGAAATATTATTTAAACTATAAATTATGTATACAGCTTCGATTAAAACTATGCTGAGAAACCTCGAGGAAGCATATTTTATCTGGACTTGAAAAACATTTGTTTATCTTTAAAAACTTGATGGATTGATTGATGAAAGAGATGAGGAATACATGATGAAAAATTTAAAGGAAAAGACGAGTTCGGTGACGACTGCATCGTTGGAGCTTCAAGAAGCGATCGAATGCACGGAAAAATCTTCGGTATCTAAGATTACCCAGCGCGGCGATTATTGGGTTCTTCACAATTACGTGCCAATGTCCAAGTCGGTTCGTTGTTGGGAAAGCGTAACGTACACGACTCACGCTGATTACACGTTTCTCGACAATTTGGAACCTTTGTTGGAGAAATGGCGAGCCCCGATATCGATAGCTCTTCACGCTCCAGGGAGCGACTTTCCGCCGACTCTCGAGACCATCAAGTATCTCAGAAGCTGCGGTAGTCCCCTTATCTCGCAATTTGTCACCTTTCACATTTATTTCAGTAGTAAACATATGCCCGGAAAGGTAAACGTTTCATTTACATGCTCATCGCGGTTCGTTTTTTACGGCTGCGAAATTAAAACATACTATCTATCAGGTTCCTCCAGCAAGCGAAGTCATAAACGCGCAATTTGACTGCACGGCGAAGCCTCCTTGGGCCAACGCAGCAACTGCAAAGATGTACAAAACCGAGAAGAAGTTATGGTACCCTATTAACGTCGGCCGTAATATTGCCCGCGAGTCGGCGTTGACGCACTATGTTCTTGCGAGCGATATCGAGCTCTACCCCAGCCCGAATTTGCTAAGCAAATTTTTAGAGATGATTTGTAAGAAAGAGCAAGCTGCTATGCAAAAAACGAATCCCAGAGTTTTTGTGCTGCCGATTTTCGAAGTGGACGAGAAGAGCGTGCAGCCTGAGAATAAACAGAGACTGGTACGACGGCAGTACTTGATTTGTGAATGTTTGTTTTTTCGTTTACGATAAAGGTTGTTGATGGATGATTAATTTTTGTAGCGTGAAATGTTGAAGAACGGCACGGCGATTCCATTTCATAAAAAAATGTGTCCCAGTTGTCATAATATACCAAAAAGCGAAGAATGGCAAGATGCACCGGAGACGGAAGGACTGCACGTTTTTCACGTTGGGGAGCGAATGGGAATTTTTTTGCATTGGGAGCCGATTTTTATAGGCACTCATAATGACCCTCTTTATGACGAAAGGCTCAATTGGGAAGGAAAGAGGGACAAAATGACTCAGGTAATTGAACGCAAACTTAGAGTTTATTTCATAACAGTGGCCAATTTTCGAATGAATGTAATTTTGGAAATGTAGGGTTACATTATGTGCGTGCTGAATTACGATTTCCTGATTCTGGATAACGTATTCCTGGTACACCGTCCGGGTATGAAAATCTACGAAAAAAACCAGTTTCGCGATCTGATGACTCTAAAGACAAACTCGCTGATTCAAAAAATCATCTTACCGGATCTAAAAATTTTGTATGGTACAAAAAAAGGCTGCGCCGTTTAATCTGTACAACGATGCTGACTACTCTTTTGTTTTTTTCGGAGAACAAGACTTTTTGTTTTAGCAATATTAATCCAGACAACGAAGCTTCGTGAATTGTTGGAGCTGGAAAAAAAGGGCATGCTGAAATTTGGCGATTGAATAATTTATTTGATTTATTCGCTGCAAAGCAATTTTCTGAATTTGTCAAGAAATATTGATTCGATCCTGATTGATTTTGAAGTCTCTTTCATGTTCTCTGGCGTTCACTACATGCCTTGGTTGACCGGTATTAGCTACGATTGATAGAAATGTATATTTTGTAACTATATTACCAAATGCCTTGGTTGACCGGCATTGACCTTGATTTGTTCAAATGGATATTTCTTAACTATTACCAAATGCTTTAATTGACTAAGATTGGCCCGAATTGGTTGAAATAAATGTGTCCGTTCCAGTCAACTATTCCATGTATTGAATGTTCCTGAATATTCAATTTCCCAAAGTTAACCATACACCATTTGGTAGGTATTAACGAATCTTAGTTGGCTTGATTCTTTTGCTCCGTGTATGTGTTTCTCCGACGTCCTAAACTACTAACACTGCAAGTATCACTGCATTTTTATTCATTCATGCTCCTGTAAAGTTATAACTATTATCCCAAAAGTCTTTACGCAATTGACGAAGTGAAGAAACGTTCAACTTAATGTTTCTATTACAAGAGTTTTTACTTTGTCCTCCAAATAAACGATGTATAATTTACTTTTGAAATAACTGTTCGGAAACTGATTATTCTTTATCGCAAACCGTCGACATACCGAGTTAAGTTTCAAGGTAAATATTTCAAATACGCACTACATAAAAGTTTAGTCGTTAACATTATTTCGAAACGACGAAACCTAGTTCGTTACGTCTTCCTAGTGTTCATAAACCTAGTGTTCATATCATAAAACGTGATATACAGCTTCATGCAATGATGTTAATTTTTGTAATTTGTGCTATGATAGGTTGTATGAATCATAATGTAAATGGGGATGAATACTTTTCGGCTATAACTGACATGGAAAAGCTATTGGATACAGAAAATTCTGTAATAACCTTTCTACGTGAGCAAATAAATGATCAAGAGCATCAACTGCATACTCTGAAACTGTGAGTATATTATTATGATGTTATTGATGTTATATCCGTATCGTTAGAAAGGATAAATCAAATTTGAATGGAACGCATCCCACCCTCCAAATATAATCTACTAATTGGAAATTTCGTAAATTCTCAGGATTTATAAAAAATATGAACACGAGTATGGAAACGCTTTAGGCAATATAGAGCAATACTTGTCGAATCCAGTCAACGCTTATCTTCTTTTAAAGCATTTAACTATTGATTGGAAAAATGTCAAAAATTTAATCGCGAATAAAGCAGTCTTCGAAAATCTAATTCAATTCGAAAAGGATACCCATTTTCCCAACGATGCTGATATGAATGGCGCTGCGGTCGGATTGGGAAGATTACAAGATACATACAATCTTGAAATCTCACAATTGTCAAAAAGTGTCTTGAAGGGTATGGAAAATAGTAATCATATGTCGGAGTAAATGTAGCCGTTAAAAGATAGCCATTCATCTTTATGATGTATCTCGAGAAAATATGTATTACAATAATTAGAAAATTCATGTTCAATACATTTTTCCGCGACTGTTTTTACGGGACTGATAACCTATGTATATAGATATCACAGCTGAAGATTGTTATGATATTGGAAGACGATTATTCAGAGAAGAAAACTACGTACAAAGTATTGTGTGGCTCCAAGAAGCTGCAGTTCGATGGCAGAGAGAGTTGTTGAATTACGATATTGATCAGTTAAACATCAACATTCTGGAACATCTTGCGATTTCTCATTACAAAGAAGGTAAAAAACAAAGAAAAAAACATGGAAATGACTCATATCAAGAAAATTTATGTATGAATAAAGAGAAGTTCACAATATTTTTCGCGACTACATCCCGAAAAATGAGCATCAGATTTCAACAGTTCTGGTTCTGTTCGGATGAGGCCGAATCAGACTGAATAGCCGACTTCCTACGTTTAATTAGAGCTGATCAGACTTGATGAGACCTCATTTTTGTCCATGTCTGAATCAGACTAGTGCTAATTAGATTTCATTATGGCAATCCGATCTGAATATTATATCTACTTGATCAGGTTTGATGAACTTGTTATTCAAGTGTTGATCAGCAGAAATTAGACACGGTCAAACACGGTCAACCGAATTTTTTTGTCGCAAAAATTTTATTTTGATTGCCTGTTAATGTATACAATATAATAAGGAACAGTCTCACATTGTCGTTAAAATAAGGACTCACTTTCTAGGAAATATTTTTGAAGCGTTAAACATAACAAATGATGTACTGACACGCATTCCAAACCATCTAAGAGCTTTAGGAAATCGTGCTTTTTATCAAAGGGAATTACAAAAAGAAGAAAGCGAAGTAGAGGAGGAATACGAACAGGTTGAAATGAGTATACTTGAATATTTTTGTGTGTGTAAAAATAATGTGTATTCTAAAACTTCCGGGTATTTGTATTCATTTTGAAATAGATTCTACAAAATAATATTTCAATTTTTTTATAATTTCAATTAATATATATTCTTTCATTGTCAATTTTTAGCAGGAACTTTTAGATGAAAATACCGTAGACATATACAAAGGGCTGTGTCGTGGTGAAATTTCGATTCCTCCGAAGAGACAAAAATATTTGAAATGTCGATATATTGATTATAATTTACCGTTTCTTAAGTTGGCTCCATTCAAGCGAGAAGAACTCTACCTGGATCCTAGAATATACGTATTCCACGATATTATTAAGAATGAAGAAATTGAGGAAATTAAAAGAATTGCGAAGACAAAGGTAAGCGTACTGGAAAAGTGGCCAGAGCTGCAATTCAGCATGTTCGTATCAATAATAAAAATGCACTCCAAAAGTATTGTACCATTAACAGTATATTGTAAATGTATAGACCCGGTCAAAAATTTCTCAGATATGACCATGTATGAGCATATATGATTCATATAAGAGCATACATGAGCATATATGTAATTTGGCCTTATCTGATCAGGACCGTATATGAGCATATATGAACATACAAGAGCCTATCATTCGATCATATAAGGTCATGTATGAT
>JABFQM010001234.1:0-23228 GCA_022816865.1 Zelostemma sp. ZL-2020
AGGTGCACTAGTAAAAAACGTCTTTGACTAGACGAATGTCGTTCGAGCAAGTTGAGAACCTGGTTGAAGGAACTATAAAATTCTAGTCGCTGCAACTAGGAACTCAAAGTCTGCTATAACCAGACATTAAAAGTTGGAGCAACCATTATTTCTCGTTACTCCAACTCGGGGAATAATGATTCACAAATCATTATTCACACTTTAATTCAAAGAAATTTGATGCATATAGCATGTTATGAAATACGAAATACTAAATTTGAATATTAGTATGGAATATAATGTAAATTCGTACTTACTACTTTTGTCTGGTTCTTATGACTATAATTAAAGAAGTAAAAACAGATTCGACTAGATTGCCTATAGTCGCTGAAACTAGATTTTCATGCTGTTGCAACTATATTCAAATCTACATTTTCAACTACAGAAAAAAGTCGAGGGCAATTTCAACTACGCTGACTCAAATTGCCCTGACCTATTTTTTCTCTCAGTGTGGATGATCCACTCCAATAGAATTGGCTTATTCACTCCATTAGGAGTAGAAGATTCACTCTAATAGAGTAAATTTTCAACTCCAACTAGGAGTGATGAATTCACTCTTAAAATTGGAGTGAAACTTTTCACTCTCTGGATTGGAGTGAAGATTCCTAATCCATTGGAGTGAAAGTCCACTCCAAGCAGAGTGGTTGGACCAGTCACTCCACGGTTAGAGTGACTAATCCACTCCAAGAAATTTAGAGAGTACAAGATTACATTTTCTTGTATGATTCCAGGACCTGGTTACCATTGGTTTCGGGCAGGTGCCACCGGCGGCGGCAGCAGGGGGAGGCGGACTGGAGGTTCAAGTAAGTATTAACGGAATGCTTTAAAACATTTATACTTGGGTCGAAAACCGATCCTCGTTAATAATCTTGAATAATAATGACGTCCGTAGTGAAAAGTCCTCATGAATGAATTTATTATGCTGTACTGACGATACGCGATAATTCAAGATTTTGTTTCTTCTATGATTCTAGAACGAGGGTGGTTTTTCCTTAAATGCTGGGTCGTCTGAAAAGATAGGAGGAGCTGCCGGTGGCTTGGGATTGGGTGGTGGCTTGGGATTGGGTGGTGGCTTGGGATCGGGTGGTGGCTTGGGATTGGGTGGCGGCTCTTCTGGAGGGTTAGGAGGTGATTTGAAACTTAAAGTAAGTAGATAACAGTCGTCATTTAATATGCTGCGAAAACTTTGCACGATAACGTAGATGACTGTTTACAAAATATAAATGTACAAGTTGAAGAGGTTGAAGAGTCGCCATGAATGAATTTATTATGCTCTTATGACGTAACGCTGAATTCGAGATTTTCTTTATTTTATGATTCTAGGACTCGGCTGATTTTAATTTCAAAGGTGGGTCGTCTGCAAGCATAAAAGATGCTCTTGGTGGATTGGGTAAATTGGGTGCTGCCTTAGGTGGTGGCTTAGGCGGAAAGTTAGGAGGTGATTTAGATCTTAAAGTAAGTATAGAATAGAACAGTCGTCATTTATAATTCTGCGAATACTTTGCATGATAATGTAGATGACTGCTTACAAAATCTAAATGTACAAGTTGAAGAGGTTGAATAGTCGCCATGAATGAATTTATTATGCTGTTATGACGTAACGCTGAATTCAAGATTTTCTTTCTTTTATGATTCTAGGACTCGGCTCATTTTGACTCGTTTTGATTTGTTTTATAATTCCAGAACCAGGGTAGTTTCTCCATTAATGGTGGGTCGTCTGAAAAAATAGGAGGCGGTTTTGGTGGCTCAGGTGCAGGTGGATTAGGTGGTGGCTTAGGTGGTGGCTTCGGTGGTGGCTCAAGTGGTGGTTTGGATCTTGAAGTAAGTATAGAACAGTCGTCATTTACAATTCTGCGAATACTTAGCACGATAATGTAGAAGACTGCTTACAAAAAATAAATGTACAAGTTAAAGAGGTTGGCGAGTCGCCAAAAATGAATTTATTATGCTGTGATGACGTTACGCGATAATTTGTAATTTGATTTGTTTTATAATTCCAGAACAAGAATGGTTTCTCCATTAGTGGTGGGTCGTCTGAAAAAATAGGAGGCGGTCTTGGTGGATCAGGTGGTGGATTAGGTGGTGGCTTCGGTGGTGGCTCAGGTGGTGGTTTGGATCTTGAAGTAAGTATAGAACAGTCGTCATTTACAATTCTGCTTACAAAAAATAAATGTACAAGTTAAAGAGGTTGGTGAGTAGCCAAAAATGAATTTATTATGCTGTGATGACGTTACGCGATAATTTGTAATTTGATTTGTTTTATAATTCCAGAACAAGAGTGGTCTCTCCATTAGTGGTGGGTCGTCTGAAAAGATAGCAGGCGGTGCTGGAGCGGTACGAAACATATTTATGCTTTTCGTGGCAGAGCATTTGTAGACAGATCGTAAACTGATAATTGTTTATGATCGTTACAATTGCTCTTCGTCACAATTTTATTGAAAACCGACACATTTATTGAAAGCTTTTTTTGTTGATAAATGCAGAATTGTAACCAAATCGGAATTTCAATGAAAGTCTTGAGAGATGTTTGACTAAAAAACACTGAAGTCGTGTGAAAACAGTACAGAAATACCACACATTTATCATGGCTGAATAAGTTGAATTCTACTTCGCATGTATTGGCGTGTAGAATTTTTCTAGTGTTTTTTGTAGTAGTTTCAGAAGGCGATCGCTTTTCATGAAAAATACCTAAAGAGCTAGCCATTTCCAAAGTAATAAATCACACGCACGAACAGAACATTTGTTTTGATATGAATAAATTCATTGAGTCAATATTAAATTTAACGATATATTTCTAGTAATTGATACTTGGACAATGATTGTGAAAAAATCAGAGATTTTTGACAAATCTGATTACTCTTTATCTCATGGTGCCCACAAGGTTGAGATTTGCAGTTAAAACTTTTTTTTATAACTTCGTTTATCATAATTTCGTGGGATGATTGAATCAGTGATAGCCTCACTTCCAAAAGAGTATCATCTATCGTAGAATTTCACACTAAAAAAGTTAATTATCAAGATTCAGCATTTAATTTCCGAAATGCAGAATAAGGTGCCTGTTTGCCATTAGCATTTTTACATTGTGATCATTTTGCGCGAAATCTTTAAGCAATGACTCGATCGTAATGTGAGCCTCATTTTTTGAACTCATCCTACGCATTATGACAGTCATTCGATTTGTAAAATCCTCTGAATTTTTACTCTTGACAGATGAATCCATACACTTTTTTTTACAGGGTAATGCTGGCTTACACGGAGGCTTCAAACTGGGAGGTAAAATTATTAATTAACATTGAGATTGTCATTGCAAAAAACAAGATCATATTCGCTTTTACCCGTGTCAAAAAACACTCAACTTGGGTGTTATTTGGTATCCTCAAGATGGGCGCTTCCACGTTGAGTGTACCAAATAACACCCAAGTTGAGTGTTTTTTTGACACGGGTATATCAAACTTGAGTTTAATTTTTCTTTCTTCCAATGATTTAGGATAATTTTCCACGCCGCTTGTTCAACTGCTGGCATGCTGCAGGATTGAACAATCTAGAGAGTTATGCATGCACAATATTCCAATACGACTTGTGATCTTGTAATAGATACAGACTATTATATCCCTATATCCCATAGAATATTCGAATCGATTATATCTAGTTTGGCCAGATCCAATGTTAACTAGTAAACAATAAAATATATTGCTAATCTCTGAAAAAGAAAACTCGTATTCATTATTCAATGGTTTAGAATAGCACCTTACCACTTATCCAAAAAACACTACTCGAACGTGAATTAACTAGAAATGTATCCGTCATATTTGGAATCGAATTACATTGAAATCACAGTACGATAATTTCGGATATTGATTTATAGATAAGAATAGTACATAAATATGTGTATTAGTTTTTCAGTACATTTTGTATGAATGTGAAATGTATTGATAGAGATTGTTTTACATAGTATTGTTTATACCATATATAGTTTATCGTAATCAATAATTCAACCTTGAATTCTATATTTAATTACACGTGACCAAACACATCGGAAAATATTTGTAAAACAAAAATCCGGGGAATATTTCAAGTTTTTTTAAGGTTTTGAAGACTCTGAACCCAAGTTACGTAAATAAACATAGCAGAGACGAAAATAAACAAATACAATAAATAATAGATGCACTCATTGGCTTTTGAGAACGCGCATCGTGTAATTATATTTTCAATTAATGATTTGTTGATTGATAGGTTTTATCATTTTTAGGAAAAAGTTGTCCAGAACAAATTTAGCACATTTGTAACGCATTTCTTAATTGATGATCAAGTTTCTTTTCGAATCCTCTTCTGTAGAATTAATACAACTAATGATGAACGTTTGTCGGACTAATATTTTTTTTATGACAAAATAAATAAATAATTTGTCATCAAAGATTTTTCAAGAACACATTTTCTTTGAGAATACCTGCAAATTTGCTGATTGAAATGTTTGGACATTCACTTTTGCTACGATTGTTCGAAAGAGAATCATAAAACTATTTTTTTTAGTGATCAGGCTAAATCGACAGACTTTATAGACAGGGTTGTGTAAAAAGGTATTAAAATGTGTTCTGGTTGTGACTAATTAATTTTTATGCTGAATATAGGATACAAATACACGGAAAAAATATGTGAACATAACAATCTGGGTAAAAACTGTTAAATTTCATTTATGGAAAAAATCGTGAAATGAACATTTTCTACAAGGCACTTTGTAGAATGAATTTATGCATTATGCATTGACGTGAATTAGGTTCTGAATAAATACAAATCATTGAAATTTGATAAAGTCGATGCCGATGTTTTCTTCTTTGGTAAAGCAACGTAGACCCTATAGGAAAATAAGACTGTATTATTTTAGACAGTGTTGGGTCCAGTCACGTATGCATTACTGGGAAAAAGGTAATTTCGAATAAAAAAACTTTTCTTCATTCCGTAAAAAACAATAAGTATTGAGAATGTTTACGGAGCCAATGACGAATCTCTCTAAAAATTACGTTATAATTCAAGAAAGTTTTTGTAGCGTAAGTATAATAATATAAAACTTTTTAAAAAATCGAAAACTCCATAATCGACGGTTTTTGGAGAAAAGTTAAAGTTGAATGCAAAGAACTGGCATTGAAAAGATAAAGCATTAGAAGCCTCTACAAACCTATAGAAACTCAAAAAACTTTTCCAGAGTTTTAAAATTTACAGATTTATGTGAATTAGTTATTATTCATAAATCTTACACTCACGGACTTGGCTGTCTTCTCGAAAAAAACGCATTATTTTTAATTTATGCCGATATGATCGTACATGGCTTAAGACAATAGCGACTGCCGATAAATTGTAAGAAGACGCTAATAGGAAAATTTTAACGAAATGTATGCACGGTCAGGCTCCCACAGTTTGCAGTGTCCTATTGAAATCCAATTCTAAAGAATTTTGAAAAATGCGTCACATAAATCTATGAAACTTATTAGTTGTCATTGTTTAAAACTTTTCAAGTCGTTCTTCAATGACAAGATTTATCTCCGACGAGACGTCAATTAGATAGTTCGTTTTGAAGTAATTTTAAAATATTATCTATAAATCATTCCAAAAAAAATTACGACGTTGGTCCTGTAGTATAAATACACCGAAATATATCCAATTCTAAAGAATTTTTTATAATGCGTCACATAAATCTATGATACTTATTAGTTGTTAATGTTTGAAACTTATCATATCGTACTTCAATGGCAGGATTTATCTCCGACAAGCCGTCATTTATTTATCTCGTTTTAAAGTTATGAAGAAATATTACCTGTCAATCATTCTAAAAAGAATACGACGTTGGTCCCACAGTATAAATAACCGGGACTAGCGCCTTTTAGGAAACAGAAGATCCAGTGTCGTTGCAAGCATCACGCATAGTAAAAGTCAACTGCGAAAATGTTCGGAAAGGTCACAATTTTGAATGCGGCATTCGCCCTGTTCGTCCTGGTGAGTACATTGAATTGTAAACGAAAATAATAATGATAAGATAATTTTGTCTAAAATATGATAAAGCATTGTATTTTCTATCTGAATCAATGGCATCCACTGATGAAAAATTCTATGAACGTACTCTTGCACAGTGCATTTGTCGGAGCTTTACTATGAGGCAACCAACTTTCACATTTATAACAATTTTTTTCTTTTGCATAATTGAGAAAAAAAATTCAAGATTTGTTTTTCGAGAAACGACTTGTAATTTGGATACGAAAGTGGTTCCTCTGTGTGATGATTCTCTCAGATAAAAAATGTCATAGAATCATGTTGCTCATTCGAGACTCCATTTTCTTGCATGATTCCAGTTCCAGGTTAGCAGCGGTTTCGGAGTCATGGCTGATCCGGTGGCTGTAAGTATATAAAATGTCCGTTCTTCTAGTGGCAGATTTTCGAAAAAGTATCTATAGTAAAATATGACACGAAATAAAAAAATTATCCAGATTCAGCATTTAAATTCTAAAATGCAGTGTTTAGAGTCTCATCGCTATAAGAGTTTTTACATTGTGATTATTTTGCGTGAAATCTGTAAGGAATGGCTCGATCGTAATGTGAGACTTATTTTCTGAACTCATTCGACGCATTATGTCAGTCATTCGATTTATTGATTGATGAATCCATAAACTTTTTTTTCAGGATCCCCGCGGAAAATTCAGAGGTAAAAGTATTGATAAACATTGAGATAGTCATTGCAAAAAACCGATTCAATTCAATTTTTCTTCTTTCCAATGATTTAGGATAATTTTGGACGCCGCTTGTTCAACTGCTCGCATGCTGCAGGATTGAACAATCTAGAGAGTTATGCATGCAAAATATTCCAATACGACTTGTGATCTTTTAATAGATACAAACTATCATATCCCTATATCCCATGAAATATTATAATCGATTATATCCCGTTTTGCCCAATCCAATGTTAACATTGTAAAAAATAAAATGTATTGCTAATATCCAAAAAAGAAAACTCGTATTCATTATTCAACGCTTTAGAATAGCACCTTACCACTTATCCAAAAAACACTATATTTAGAATCGGAATACATTGAAATCACGGTACGATAATTTTGGTTGTTATACATACACATATTAGTTTTTCAGTACACCTCATATAAATGAGAAAAGTATTGATAGAGATTATTTTACATAGTATTGTTCATCCCATACATAGTTCATCTAAGTCGAATATGTTAAATTCTATAGACCATAAACTTTTATAAACGCGTAGAATAAACTTTTTTCACGAGGCACATAATAAATGAATTCACGTATTATAATTTATGTGAATCAGGTTTCGAATCGTTAAAAAATACATAAATTTGGGGAAATCGTCCGTAATTTCTATAATGCAGATGTTTTCGTCTTCAGTTAGGTAACGTAGACCTACAGGAAAGTAAGAATATATTCCTTTAGACAATATTAAGTCAATCTACGTATGCATCCCTGAATAAAACGGTAGGATAAATCCGGGTGATATGGAACGCTGGGAGAGATGGAACACTACCGCTAATTCTTACCCTATTCCATCGAGTATTGCGGCGATCAATGTGAAGGAATCTCTTTATGCGTAAACAGAAAAAAGTGCAGGCATGTCATTTGCATCATTATCGGTAAAGTTATTTGCGGCTGTTGAAAGCAAACGACTGCGTTTCAGAGGCCGAAAATTGTTGTGCTTCTGATTTCTTTCGTATGTTATCGTTTTTGTCAATTATTTGTTTTTCAAAAAAAAAAAAAAATAACATTTAAACTATCTTTGTTGGGTTGTAGCATTTAATACATAATTAACAATAGTTTCCGCACACTAACTGCGTGTTCCATCTCACCCGGACAGTTCCATTTTTCCCAAAATTGACTTTTTTCCTCTGAAAGTGTGTCTAATCTGAAATGCTTACGTGTCTTCAAACTAGGGCATCTAAACAAGAGATCCATATACTTACTTAAAATTTTTATGCAATTAAATTTTTTTATTCAGAATTTAAAAAATTTTCTTTACTTGTTAAAAAACGATAGGTGTAAAGAATGTTCACGAAAACGTTTACGAATCTCTTTTAAAATTACCTAAATGCACGGAAATTTCTTTAGCGTATTATGATGAATCAAAACTCGTTAGAAAATCTGAAATTCGATTATTAACGGTATTTGAAGAAAAGTCAAAGTTTAAATGCAACGAACTTTCATTACAAAGATATGGCATTCGAAGCCTCCCCAACCCTATAGAAACTCGAAAAACTTTTCTAGAATTTTCAAATTCAGAGATTTATGTGAATGAATTATTTTTCATAAATCTTGAATTTATCGACTTGTCTGTCCGCTCGAAAAAAACGCATTATTCCCAATTTACGCCGATGTGATTGTACATGGCCCAAGACACTAGCGGCTGCCGATAAATTTTAATGGAATGTATGCACGGTCAGGCTTCCACAGCTTGTACGTGTCATTTTAAATATTTCCAACTCTATAGAATTTTGAAAAATGCGTCACATAAATCTAGGATACTCAATAATTGTCGTTTAAAATTTTTTACGTCGAACTCCATTGACAGGTTTTATCACTGACAAGACGTGAATAAGTGCGTTTGTTTTGAAGTAATTTTAAAATATTACCTATAAATTATTTGAAAGAGAATACGACGTAGGTCCTATAGTATAAATAACCAACTCTCGCAATTGAGAAAACAGTAGAGCGAGTGTCGTTGCAAGTATCACGCATAGTAAAAGTCAACTGTAAAAATGTTCAGAAAGTTTACTATTATAAACGTGCTATTCGCCCTGTTCATCGTGGTGAGTGAATTAAATGTTGAAGGAGAAGTATAATAATAAAATATTTCCGTCCAAAACATGATAATGCTACGTGTTTTCTATCTGAATTAGTTGCATCCAATGATAAAAATTCCATTAACGTGCTGTTGCATATTGAAATTGTCGTGGCTTTACTATAAGGCAGCCAACTTCCGAATTTACAGCCATCTTGTTCTTTCACATATTTAAAAAAAAATTATCATCATAAAAAACCTCTTCGCCATGAATATTTTAACTTTGTGATTATGTGGATGCGAAATCTTTGAGAAATGGCTCGATCGATCATGTGAGCCTTATGTTTCGAACTCATCCTACGCATTATGTCAGTCATTCGATTTGTAATTTTATTTAAATCTCTACTTTTAGTTTATAAATCCATAAACTTTTTGTTTACAGGGAAGTTATGGCTTTCCTAGAGGATCTGACATAATAACAGGTAAAATTATAAATCAACATTGATATAATGATTGCAAAAAACATAATTATATATGGGTCATTCCATCCAAAATTTACAATTCAAAATTTTTTTTCCGTGAAACATTTTTTTTCTTGTTCTTCAATCTGAAATATTGGACACGTATTTTTTTATTTCAATATGATATCAAAAACTTTGGAGTTGTAAATTTTCAAACTTTTGACGTTCGGAAAAAGTACCTCTAAATATTTGCATATACAGAGAAAAAAATTCGATTAGAAAAATAGTTAGCCCTGATAAAATTTATGATTTTTCCTCAGCTTCCTTGTGGGGACTACGAAAAATCGATGTCACCTATTGTTCGTGAAAAAATGTTGCAATTTATTAAACAAATAATTTTTTTTTAAATTTGGGACTGTTTTTTTCAAATTATTTTTCTTAAAAAATGTACTTTAAATATTTTAGTAACTACTGTATAAATTTGAGAATGGACCGTTGAAAACTGTGTCTAGAAAAAATTTTTGATCTTAAGCTTGCACGCTCGGAGCGCGCACTCGCTGATACTCGCTTCAAAGATAATATTTTATTACATTGTACATAATTTAACTTAAAAATCCAATAAAAGTACAGTTTATTACGTGTTATAATTTTTCAATGATAAAGTACCATTTCATACCAATTAAATCGCTTAGAATAAAATAATTTAAAGCACAGTATGGACGTACGCCTGATCCGACTGGGTCCGGACAAGGCGAACATCGCGCACGCAGCGAGCGCTACGAGCGTGCAAGCTGAAGATCAAAAATTTTTTCTAGACACAGTTTTCAACGGTCCATTCTCAAATTCATACAGTAGTTACTGAAGTATCTAAAGTACATTTTTTAACAAAAATAATTTGAAAAAAACAGTCCCAAATTTGAAAAAAAATCATTTGTTTAATAAATTGTAACATTTTTTATAAACAATAGGTGACATCGATTTTTCGTAGTCTCCACAAGAAAGCTGAGAAAAAATCCTAAATTTTATCAAGGCCAACTATTTTTTCAATTGAATTTTTTTCTCCGTATATGCAAATGTTTAGAGGTATTTTTTCCAAACGTCAAAAGTTTGAAAATTTACAACTCCAAAGTTTTTGATATCATATTAAAATGAAAAAATATGTGTTCGATATTTTAGATTAAAGAACGAGAAAAAAAATGTTTCACGGAAAACAAATTTTGAATTGTAAATTTTGGATGGAATGACCCAAATATATTTTTTTATTTGAACTGGGGAAATACTATGAAGAGTGGTGTTGACATAAATTATATGCTTACCATGTATTTTAAGTAAGTAGATGTATACTACATGTAGTCAGACACGATATCAGACACGACAATGAAAGCACAGTGAGGCTGCGTGTTCTACTGACTCCATAAAAAAGTCGTGTCTGACTATTCCTAAAATAGATCTACTTACATGAAATATGTGGAATACAAGGAATTCTTTTTTTAACTTTCTGATCCTTGCTTGTCTATTTAGCAAGGTTTACTGATGCTATATTAAATTTCAACAAGTCGAAAATGAAAGGAAAATTAACTAAAAATTACTGAAAACTCGTACAGAAAATCGTATTTGATTCTTGATAAAAAAAAATGTAAATAAAAGGAATACGCAAAATGTGGATGAAAAATGCGAAAATGAATGGAATTGAAACGCATTTTAACAACAATAACATATATTTAGATTAATTTTCAGTTCCAGAAAATTAATCTACAAACAAACAAGTTAATGCACTGTTGAAAGTGACTTTAAAAAACGTGCTCACGTATTAATAATGAATAATGAAAAAAACCTCGTTGAATCACTAAAACATTACCAACAAATATTCGCATCTTTATCTGAAATTCACAAACATGGCAATGCCTCTCTTGCTACATAATACGTGACAAAGATGGTCATTCTGGGTATATGAATGCAATATGAAAAGAAATGGGCCAAGTCACGATCTCATGTTCTTATATATACAAGTCTTTGCATTTAAACGTAGAGAAACGTGATTGAATTTAAAATACTGGTTAACACGTAGCAATCGTAGTAATTACAAATGTACGAACATTATCTTTATGTTAAGGAGGTTCCTTTGTCAGAATCGATCATAAATTTAACAAAATTATAACAAACTACTGCATTATACTTTTTGGAGATTAATTATTTTCAGTATCTACTAGAGGTAAATTGTTACGCATTTTTTAGCAAACAAAAGAAGTGGCGAATAAGCCAAATCGGTGTGAAAACAAAACTATGGCATTAGAAATACTATTTAAAATTTTAAATTTCTGTAGCAAACTCAATTGTTGAAATAATTTTCCCATTTTTTTCGAAACAATAAAGATTAATTGAAATAGACGTCATTATTACATTGCAGAGAATTTATTTCCTCCTCGAGAATGATGCATGGAACATTTTATTATGGCAAAAGTAAATTGCGATATAATTTCAGATTAAAGGCTTTGGCGGAAACTCAGTATTTTGCATACAATATTTTAAACATATTAATTATTATCTAATGTCAAGTTTTCAAGGGGGGAAGAAGTAATTATTGTAAATGATGTTTCATATAATTAGTGATTGAAAAATCCTTTGGGGTTGAAAAACTATTGTTTGTTTAGATTTGTAGTTTTATCTTTACGAAAAAAAAATTAGTAAGATATGGAACTGCAACGAAAAATACCGAAAAAAATCATAAAAATGCGAATTATGTTACATAGTTTGAGTAAGAAGTTAAGTTCATTTCAACCAACTTTGCAACATAGTTTACTTTATACCTCAATGGCATAGTTCGGCCCGCTATTTTTTCCGGTTAACCATAAGTTTTTCAGCGTATGAATTATTTAAAAATTAAAACCATTATATTTTCTAATTTCGTTTTAAAAAATTTTTAAAAATCGCATAATGTATTTCACGTACGTATAGGTCAAAACGGGTTCGATATATGTGTCTATAATACACCCTATAAGCCATTCAAGACGAAAAAAAAAATCCATCCAAAGTGATGAACAATAGAAAAAAAAGCAAGATCGCATATTGGCAACCAATGTGATCACGGTTATAATAACGTTTTCAACCACGTAACTCCACACATTTCCGTGAAGTAGTAGCCACACCAGTAAAGGCAGGCGCATCCATTGTCTCTTTACTTCAATAATAAGAAAAGTGCTATCTCACGACATGCTTTCAAGTCTCGAATGAGTTAACAGTGACTAAAATAATAAACGGAGGAAAATTTTTAGATGGATCTTTTTATCTAACTTGATAATTTTACAGAAGAATTTTTAAAAGCATTCCAGGTATTGAAAATATGTTGAATTTTGAAAAATTCAGTAATTCTGCGTTGAAAATCTTATAATACTCGCCTTTCACGCAAACTTTATTGTATCTCTATCAGAGAATGAAGATTGAAAGGAAAATTGTTTTATGCGTTACTAGAAGCATTTTATCCTAGAAGCATTGCGGTAATAGTATTAAATTCATTAACTTGCTTCAACAGGCATGCTCAGTTGTAATTCTATTATTTATTTGTTGTAAGGCCATCTCGATATTTTGAATAATCTGAAACCAGTGGCGGATCCACGGGGGCAGGGGGATTTTGGGATTGAACACCCCCTTGATATAAATTTTAACATTGTATCATAATAAAATTCCCTCTATACAATAAAAAAAAGAAAATTAAAAATGAAAAAACCTGCTAGAATTTATAAGTAACCGCATGATATGCAACTACACTTTAACAAATATTTTGAAGAAAAACTCCAACACTCGAATTAGAAAACTTGTATAAACTGTTACAATATTTGGAGTTTTTCAATTGCTTTATCGAAGATAGATTTATTTGACCAGTGACAAATCAAACATTTTTAAATTCCTGATGATAATTCACTTCTGATGTTATTTTGTAGATGTTTCTTATATTTTGGACTGAAGTGATGCTGTCCGATGAAAACTGATACACTACCAAAAACGCATAACTTTGGATCTTTATTGAATTCCAATATGGCCTAGTTTCAAATCAAGTCACACCTGTCAATCATTGTAATAGGTAATGAATGACCCTGCGAATTAATTCTGAATTTCAAAACGAATTACTTTAGTTGTAATACGAAAATCGTTGTATATTTTCAGGTTGGATCTAAGAACTATCAAATGTTGTTCAATTCGCAATTACATTAAGAAACCATTGTCTCAATATGCGTGCTGCCATTGGAGGAACCGTACGAGCATGGTTTCTTTCTGCTTTAGTCGTGCATGGAGCAGTAGGTGGAAATCCAGACGCAAAACGTTTATACGACGACTTACTTTCGAATTACAACAAACTTGTGCGCCCTGTGGTAAACACTTCTGACGTTCTTCGCGTGTGTATCAAGCTCAAGTTGTCTCAACTCATAGATGTGGCAAGTAATATTATTATTACTATAATTACCAAATTTACAAAGAATGCATTTTTTCAGAATTTGAAGAATCAAATCATGACTACTAATCTTTGGGTTGAACAGGTATGTTAAATCCTATATACTTCAAACTCCGAATTCTGCCCCTAGTGACGCTAATGTATAATTTATAGGGTGGGTCCAAAAAAGGGGCAAATTTTTCTATCGTTGTAGCCAGTAAAAAATTTATATTTTGGGTCCCAACAGTTTTTTGAGATCAATTAAACTCGAATTAAAGTACTTTATTCAATACGAACTTCCAAAAAAAATATGAATAAACGAATGGGGATAACGGATTCTTTTCTTTTCAAGTCATGGCATGACTACAAACTAAGATGGGAACCAAAGGAATATGGAGGAGTATACATGCTCCATGTACCTTCCGATCACATATGGAGACCTGATATAGTTCTCTACAATAAGTGAGTGATATAATTATATTCTAGGATTTGGCTTTGTAAATACAGCTGCGCCCTTTATTATTTCTTCAAAATATTTACATAACTCAGCATGTAAAATATTTATTTAAAAAAACATTTTTTCTTAACTTTGCAACATCAATTGTTTCCATAAAAAAACTTGAAACAATCGTCATGTCTTCCTATGCGGGCTAACGAGGCAAACAATCTTGTACGATAGCACATCTTTCCACGGTCGACAATTTAATTGTTAACTAATAAGTTTCTAATTTTATCGACTGCTGAAATAAGTTCGGTTGTTTTCAAGACAGGAACATTTTTTGTTTTTATAGCTTTGGTGTAGCAAAATAATGTTAATTGCCAAGCTGATTTGCAATTTACGTTCACCCATAAATTATTACTTTGGCCAGCATTCTTATTTTCAATTAATGTTTACAAAGAAATGTATTATACTTACACCAAGCGAAGACTTTTTCTAGGCAGAAATTAACTACCAATACTTCAGTTTCTTTGATAAATGAGTGTTTTCTGGAAACGACGAAGACCGTAATGGCCTAAATAAAATATTGGGATACAAAGTTTAATCATGTATCACTTCGTTTGAAAATGACTATAACGTCATAGATGAAAAAATAATTTTCTGAAAAATTTTCGATTTTTGGGAGAATGATCCGAGACGTACAGATTAAGACGATCTATAAGAATCCATAAGATTCGTTGAATTACTGCAAGCGACCTTATACTCCATACAAAAGTGTCGCTGAAGCCCGCATTACGTGCATGTAGAACGTGTCTGCATGGAACCCTGGCCCCTCCCATGTAATTAACATTTTTGATACTTTTTCTTTCATTTAATAGTATGGTATGCTCGCCCACTAATTTTCCACAGAATCAAAACTTTCTGTTTATACCATCGCCATTCTACATAAGAGAAAGAATACAGCGCATAATAATATTTGTGCCTTGTGATTAGTATCACACGTATTTTAATATTTGTTACATAAATGTTGTAATTATTTCCAATCGATAATTTTAGGGAAAATCATTGATTTGATAATTATTATTTTTACTTTTACATAAAATAGAACTACTATATTCTACACACTATTGGATTCATAAAAAATGTAATATTTGAAAGAAATATTACATGATTACATGATTATATTTTTCTCCGTGTCAAAATTCATTCCTCATTGTAAAGGGTTTCAAATAAAGATAAAAGAGTGCTACAAATTTAGAGGAATTTTTCAAAATAATTTAGAGTCCAATTTTTCGATCAAAACAATCCGTTCAAACCAAAAATGATAACCAGCCTGATACAAGTGTATGGATGTATGGAAGAACGAACATGGAAAATATAGCCTCCCCCCCTCTCTCCCCAAGAAGAACTTTCTGTTTACGTTATCGAATGTTTGAAATTTGAATCTATTTTTTTCGAAATATTTGCTACTTTTGAACTGAAGAATTCTATTGATATTCTTGTGATTCCAAGTGAATGAGTAAGATGTTTGTTTTTATGAAACTTGAGTGCTATGTTTACTGAAAAAACATGTAAATTTACAGTCCTGACCATGGGAGAATACGCAAACGGGTTTATTTGTCACCCAATCGGGGTTATAACAAAATATATCAAAATATATCATATGTTTGGGTGAAAAAATACTTGATAACAACGCTGAAGAGCGGAAAGTCGAAATACTCTGAGCATCACTTTTTTGAAAATGCGTTTTTTGTATGAGTATAATATTTGAAGTACGGCTGATATATCTGTCTAATATCAATATTGTCCTTCAGTTTTTCCTTTATCGGCTTTTAAAATTGCCTTTTAACATGTAGGTTAATGAGTAAATAAAACACTTTCTTTTTCCTCTAAAATTCCATACTTGGTGCTGATCTTCTTTTGAATTGCCACCCCTCAACTGATCAATAACATGGAAAAGTCGAATTTTGAAGTTTTCGGAACTGAAATCAACACTTTTTTTGTGTCGAAGTCACAGCGGTAAAAGCGTGAAATTGAAACGCGAGGTTGCATGATCTTCATTGAACAACAAAACATTGCTGAATTCTGAAGTGAATATGTTTAACTTCTGGATTTATTGGGTTTTAATGAAAACCCAATCAATCATCAATACACCGTGAAGTCACTCCTCAATCGGCGTGGACCTCTTAAAACTCCGGTGTTGATATTAGATTTTTACAATGTTTGTATTAGACAAAAATAGATAAACATAGAGCTATCATGCACGACTAAATTAAGCTACTGAAATAGTGCTAAGATTGAAAACTGTTACAAAACTGTAACATTTTTTAATTTTACTGGCAATTTTCGAATAAGTTATTTTTTGGGTCATGTGGGTGTTTTGTTTTAAACAAATCTGAAATTCAGTTTGACACAATACCTTACACTAAACCTGTCGATAATTTTGGACACGCAGATGTGTATTCGAAATCATCGGATAATATCAAATGTAAAATACCATATTAAACATCTTTTCCAAACAATTCTCTTACCGCAAAATTTTTCTTACTCAAAAGTGTGGAAATTTTAATCGCATAATTCAAATTTGACCGTAACATAATGAAACCCACAATACAAAGTAAGCTCAACCACCGCAGCGCCCAGAACCACTAATGTGCTCGGTCGCAGCGCGGACGGAAACTTCGAGGTGACGTTGGCTACGAAGGCTACCATCTACCACCAGGGCCTGGTCGAGTGGAAACCACCAGCAATTTACAAATCATCTTGCGAAATAGATGTCGAGTACTTCCCCTTTGATGAGCAAACATGTGTTCTTAAGTTTGGATCTTGGACCTACGATGGTTTTAAGGTAACTAATTGTATCGGAACATGTGGCATCGTTTCATAATATGCCTCTATGGTGTGAATGGTGATGGACTGTTTTCTCAGTATACGAAGGAAAAAGTCATATACAAAATTACTATACCGGTGGCTCGACAAAATATTATACGTGGTTTATCTTATCTTACTTTTTCATTGTTCAGAATTAGAATTTACTTTTACTATTTAATTTTGACTGCAACTATGCTTCTATAAAATTGGACTATCAAATGGTATAGTAATTTGTATCCAAACTATAATAATTTTTCTCATGCACTAAAAAGAACACTCGATTTATTCGATCCATAATCATGTGTATAATGCATTAGATTTAAAAATCATGAACTATACCCTTGCAAATGGATAATCTGTCCATAAAATATAATAATTTTCTTTCATAAAGTCCAATAATGTTTTATGGAAAATCCTCGGAAGCTTTCTTTCCTTGTAACTTTTTCTTTCGTGTATGTATAAGATTCATCTCAATTTTTGTTAAGGTTGATTTGAGACATATGGACGAAAAGACTGGAAGTAATGTCGTTGACGTTGGGGTTGATTTGTCAGAATTTTATATGTCAGTTGAATGGGACATACTCGAAGTGCCAGCCGTGAGGTAAGTCAGAAATGGACAAAAATTATCGACGATTAAACAGTGGAATAAGTAATCTTCTTGCGCAGAAGTGAAGCGTCAGTCGGAATAGTTTTAGCGAACTGTCGCAAAAGTATCAAAAACGTATCGACAAAATAACACGAAAATCACAATTTTGCATCTAACGCTGATTGGCAGTTGAGGCAAATGTACTGGAATTAATATTTCGAATTTTTCGCGATTGGAATACTAAAGATATTGAGCCGTTCCGTGATCGGTACATGATGACTTAAAGTATGTCCTCCTTACTTTGATAATCAGAAAAATGTCTAGAAAATGTCGGAACTTTGTGGCTTTTTTCCGAAATGTCGTATACACTTTTGTAATACGTCATTAACAACGTTCCGCCACTTTCACTTATGCGCAGATGCCTACTGATAGCAATTTTATAAAGCTCAAAGTTTTCTACGTGGTTTGTGATGCCTCTCATTTTCATTAAAAAAGTAACTTTTACAGAAATGAAAAATTTTATACTTGCTGCGACGAGCCATACCTCGATATAACATTTAACATCACAATGAGAAGAAAAACTCTATTTTATACGGTGAACATAATAATTCCATGTATGGGCATTTCATTCCTGACCGTTCTAACATTTTATCTACCAAGCGACAGCGGTGAAAAAGTAAGTTTCAGCCAAATCCTATTCTCCAAGCATCCCACTTTTAAAAATCCTGTACAAATATTTTTATTTTCGATGTTTCTTTTATGAGATCCAATTAGCGCTTTCACAGTTTAACCAGTTAATGAACGGAATCTCCTATAATCGCACAAATTATGTAGAGATTTTGAACGCACGCGAGCAGTATCAGATCATCAGAGATTTGGTTGATATCAGCACAATATTCTTTTATTCATTGCATAAAATAAATCACTTGACCTCCCTTTCTAGAATAAATTATCGCTCATTAACCGATTGGTGAGATAAAGGAGCTCGAAAATGATTTACTTAAAAAAGTGGAATAAAAATAATTTTAGCATATACAATTAAAGGGGTAAAAAAATTGCGAAAAATATTAAAATGCAATGATTGTTCATATGAGTTGACATGAACAACCAAGCGTGAAGTCTCAATACAATATACGAGTCTGTTGGGATAATCTCTCAATTTCACGCAGATTGAAACACTCTAATTGATTTTTGCTGCACTTTCGCGAGTACCTTGCACTTTTTGCACAATTGCCAGTTCTACATTTCGGGTGATACTATGCTTCATAAAATCAATCGTACTTGACTGTTTGATTGCCCTTGTACAGATGAAATTTTTACTTTTTAGGTTACTCTTTCAATATCTATTCTTATCAGTCTTCATGTGTTCTTCCTCTTGGTTGTTGAAATTATTCCACCGACATCACTGGTTGTACCACTTTTAGGAAAATACCTTATATTTGCAATGATTTTGGTATCGATAAGGTAAGTCGCTTATTTTTAGTGTTTGCAATATTGTTGGAGCCATTGGCGCCAAGACGTTGGAAAAGGTATACATTTATTTATCCATATTCCTTTCAGTATATGTGTTACCGTTGTAGTACTAAATGTACATTTTCGTTCGCCACAAACACACAAAATGGCACCGTGGGTGAGAAGAGTTTTCATACATATATTGCCTCGTCTTTTAGGAGTGCGAAGGCCGCAATACAAATATGAAACCAGTCGGTGAGTAAATTTAAGCCTTCGTTGCTTTCACGAGTGCAAAGGCTTATTACAAAAACACGATTGATAACTCGTGTTTTTGTATATATATATATTGGTTTATTTACTCCCCACGCCTTCTCAGCTTCTGGGTAACTCGTGTTTTTGTATTAGTCCGACAAAGATTGTGCAACCAATGAAGGCTAAATTATCCGCGATCCTAACTGAAGTCTACCGCAACATTACGTGTGTTGAGAAAATTGTAACCAATCAGAGTAAATGAAGATGTATTATTCCTCTGCAATGCGTGTAACTCGCGGTAGCACAAAGCTTTTGTAAGGTTGATTGGCATTCCCGTGCTCGCCTGAGGATGCTTGGTCACTTGAATCTGCCTCTTGTATCAAATTCGTAGCTTCAATAAGTGGAATGCCGACCCCTTCAGCATGTGGATCGATGCCCAACGGCGTGTCGGCAATACTCCTACGAGATTTAATGACAATTTCGCCTATTTCAAAGCGTGCACTCTCGTTTCGTACATTCTTATCGGTTACAACATGCATGTTCATAGAAGAAAAACTTACCCGAAAAATTATTATAATTCTGGTAAAAATTACTGTACCGTTTGATAGTCGGATTTTCTAATTCTTTTTTCTACCATGCTATGTGGGAAAAAATGTAATATTTTTTAATATTAGATATGATTAAGCTATCAAATGATAAAGGAATTATTTTTCTTAGATTGTAATAATTTTTAAAAATTTTTTTTCTTTTCAATTAATATTGCTGAATAACTTGGAAATTCATATTTTTAGATTCAATCATGTTCGATTCGATGGCAGCTGCTTAATACACGGGCCAGTGATGCCAGCGTTGTCTCTAAATTCAGACTGCAATGATCTCGCAATAAATGTTGAAGAAATCGACGAAATGAAACGTACTTTACTTCGCAATACAGCGATATTTTCACATTCGAAATGTCCGCCAGAAGTTCATAGATCGTGCATATGCGTACGTTTTATAGCTGAGCACACGAGGATGCTTGAAGATTCAACAAAGGTAGCAATTCGATTTCTCAATTTTTAGATCGTTTTTTCTTTATTCAGAGTCCTTGGAAGTTGGAAAGCAATTGTATGACCGTAGAGTTATTAAATTATTCAAATAGAAAAAATACAATAAATATTTCGCGTTTTAAGAAAATCATCATTCAGAATTTCGATGTTTTTGCTGTACGTATAATTTCGAAACTTGATATTATTGAACTATACTCAATGTTTTAGATATTTTCTTGAAAAGTTCGGTATAGTTGTTCGAAGTATGTAAAAGAAATGAGAATTAATTGAGTAATTGAAGGGAAAGGTAAAATTAAATACTCACTCCCAAACTGAAAGTGAATAAAAATATAAATTTATCTCTACTTTTTTATTTCCACGGTTTTTCATAAATCTATGCAGAAAATCAATGGACCTTTCAGTTTATTCATCAAACGAAAATATTCATATGGGGTTATTAACCCGATTTCCAAGCATGTAACTTTCTTAATAAATAAAAATGGGTAATAAAAAGAGCGAAAAAATTTGATGCGTCTAAAAATATTCGATATTTCATCGAATAACGTAGTAACTATTTTTTTATCACGAAATAAACACCGCGAAAACTGTACCTTCTCAGTGGAATACATCGTGTAGACACGTTCTTAGGGGTTTCTTGTCAAAGCGACCCGCCTTTCAATGCGCTCGTGAATAGGCTAAGCAATGTAAAGCTTCCTACTTTCGTCAGACAACATAGTGGAATTTGGTTGGAAAAGACACGAGGGAGTTTTGCGCAAGTTTCAAACATGAGGAAATATTACGACAGTTCTTAAAAAAAAAACTTTCCACCTTTTAAATTGAGAAAAATGCAATCCTTAAAAGTTGCAAGCACAGTTTTTGTTTTTGTTTTTGTCGTTGTAAGTTGTAAGTTGTATGCTTGAGAATGTCCTCCTGGTTTCTGTGATGCAAGTAAAAATAAGTCTCGAAAGAATAGTACATTACTTTATGGGTGCTTGGGGTTTATTTCGAAGTATTCCTTGCACTTGTTGAGTACGATATTTTATGCAACAAAGGCCCAAAAAGTGGAATTTGTCACTTCGCGAGGAGCGAAAAATACACTGTTTTGTACTGCGTTGCATAAAATTAGTTTTGCGTCGACAAAACTGTCAATACTTTTAGATACATGCGAATTGCAAATGTCCTTTTCGACAGCTTATAAAATATTTATGTTTTTCTCCTCTGTTTATCTGGACGTATTATTAGGGAGTTTATTATTTGTCATTTGTTGTTTTGTGTCGAAAAACATAATTTGTACCTTTAATTATGACCATTTAAATTTAATAATACTTAATCAGATGAGGTGAATTTGAATATAATAATAATAAATTCTGCACATTCATTTGTTAATAGAAGTTTTAACAATTGCAGGTTAAAGAAGATTGGAAATACGTAGCAATGGTTCTAGATCGATTATTTCTTTGGATTTTTGGACTCGCCGTATTGGTAGGAACAGCGGGTATAATTCTTCAAGCCCCAACATTATACGACAATAGAATCCCAATTGACCAAAAATTTAGCGAGTTTGCCACCACAACCGTAATGAAATGTCCGCCACCACAATAGTCAACCAGTTGATGTGTGTATTGTGAAGTAAAGATAGTTATTTATAAGTTACATATTTAATGCTAGTATTGTTAAGAATATTTTGTACACAGTGAGAATTAGAAAAATAGTGAGATAAAGAATAAGTCTGATTATTAATAAATCATAATTGTTGTAATAAGATAAAAGTGACATGTAGAATTGTAATGTTATCGAAATGCAGATTTTTAAAAAATAATAGAATTTGATAGAGCAGATTTAGTAACAAAAATTCAAGTCTGACTCGAGTTTTATTTTCCCAATTAATTCTCAAACATTCCTAATTAATTCCTTAAATCAAGACTGATAATTTTGGAGAATAATTATTAATTTTTCTTTATTTCGGTTTAATGTTGCTTTTTAAATTGTTTCTGGGAGTGAAGTTTAATAATTTTTGAAAATTTGACCAAACAGTGTTAGTTGTTATTTTTTTACCTATAAAGTTAAAAATTCGGTAATTGTGATTGAATTTGAATAATTTACAAAGTTTCGTCAATGATTTTTCATTTTTCCATGCATTATTGGGGTTGTCGATGATATTTAGTTATTTTTGTAAATAAAATTTTTCGCTTTCCTATAATATTTATTTACAGTGGGTCATTTTTGCAAAAAACTTTGGTGTTTGACAAAAGTTTATAAAAGATTCCATTTTATGTAGGGTAAATTCGGGAGAGATGGGCCACTCATCCCCATTTCCACGTCCTTTACACTATCGTGCCCATTTTTCGTGTTAGTGCGTGTGATCCCGCGTGGAAAAAATAAAGTATGGGCAAAACAATGGGACAAAGTATGTCCCATTCAAATGGGAGTTGGCCAAATCCCATTCAAATGGGCGAAAGAATGGGACAATATATGAGCACAACTTTTGCCCATTGTTTCGAATAATGTCCCATACTTCATTTTTAATGCGGAAACTAGGCTAAAAAATCTGTTATTGATCCAACTAACTATAGTGCAATTGATGCATTGCATAAAATAAATCATGAGTAGTATTAATTCAAAAACTTTTATTAATGAATCGAATAATGTTGTTATACAATAATTTTTCGTGAACAATTCCTACAACGAAAATAAGGGTTGAAAGTTAACGTCGAATAGTCGAGCCAGTTATGAATTTATACATGATTTCATCGTCAGAATCGTCACAAGCATTGTTTAATAATTCTACGTTGACTTCGTAAGGAGTATTTGTCCGATTCGAGAGGTCTCTTCGGCGTTGTCACAATTCTTGTTAATTCTGTAAATGAAAGTAATACTGTTACCAACATTCAC
>JABFQM010001235.1:0-23229 GCA_022816865.1 Zelostemma sp. ZL-2020
ACCTTGAAATTGTATTTTCCAGAAAATTTGTAGACAACTTAAACTGCCGGAACAGTTCGATCAGTATTTTTCATTGTTCGTAATGCTGCACGAAGAAAACGGAGATGTTAATGGTGAGTCGAATTGAACGAAAAAGGACTGGGATAATGAGCGGAATTCTTTTTCAGTTTATCGCAAACTCCAGGATTTCGAGTCCCCTGTCCTGACGCAGAGGAACGTTCAAAACTCCGGCACGAGGGTCGTTCTTGGGAAGTGGTACTGGGACATTGGATTCGATCTTAAAATGTCGAGCGACCCCGCTGCTCTTCATTTGCTGTACATTCAAGCGTTGGGGGAAATTGAAAAAGGATGGATTCTTGTGTCGAAAGACATACGAAACCGCCTGAACGCTCTTCGCGACAACGGCGAGGAAAAAGAAGTACATTCTTTTTTTTCTTCATCGCGAAGGAATTCTTTTCAGCGAAATAATGCGTGGATTTTGTTTGCAGTATTTCGATGTCGCCCGTGCCTTAAAGTATTACGGTTACGTACAATTCGCGCCGTGTTTTTGTGATTACCCGCAGTCGCGGTCTAGGGTACGAGTAGCCATTGGAAGAAACGAGCTGAACTTGCGGATATCGAACACGGAAGGCGAAGAAAGAGAAGTTGCGTTTCGAGTAACGCACATGCGGTGCTGGAGAATCACGACCGTGCATAACGTGGGTATTTTTACGACCACGTGGAATGGTTATTCGATACATTTTTAATCTTTGATTTCGTTTTTTAGGGGACGGACGATACAGGAGATTCAACGGACTGTAGTTTAGAATTATCTTTCGAATATTTGGCTGCCAAGAACCAACTGGTTTGGATTACCATCGCATCTGATCAAGCAATTTTAATGTCTGTTTGCATACAATCCATGATCGATGAGCTGCTGATGAAAAATATATCGAGCCCTAAAAATCAGGTGCATGAATTAATCCTTTTGAAGAACGACATTGAAATTAATATGCGGTGTTACTTTTTAGGAATCCACCGGGAAATCGTGGACGTACATTATGCGAGATGGACATAGTCGCGTTCTCATTGGACCTCCTTCTCCTGAAAACTCGACTAAATCGAGAAAGGCGAGTTATAAATACAAAGAAGCGGAGACACAAAATGCGACGTTTTTGAGTAATGGAGATGTTGAAAAATTACAGGGCGAAGAAGTGACTACTAATGCGAGAAGTGAGCCAATTATAAAAAAGCTCACGGAAAGATTCTCTGCGATGAATCGAAGAAAATCAAGCAAGTCGAATAGTTTCGAGGACGACGGCGGTAATTCTCTGGAGTACGACACCAGAGAAAACAAAGCATTTCGCGTGATTGGAGATGAAGATCTTTAAGATTTACGGAAAAAGATTCAATAGTAAAATTGAACAGTATTTTACCGCAGAAAGAATGTCCGAGTATGAATGAAAAGCGAATTTTTTATTGATTGTTGCGTTGTTGCTCCTGAGAAATGCATTTTATAAATATTTTGTCTCATTTTTCAATGACAGTGTTATCTATTATTTATGTCCATGTAAAAAATACGAGTAGAACGGTTTCAGAAAATAGATATAAATTTTGGAGTATGTAATTTATTTATAATTACGATGGCCACGATACTTGAAGAAACGATAAATCATGGAACTTCAAAACTGAAGTCACTCGAATCACTTTTTCATGGGATAAAGAGAAAAATAAAAAAGAGCTTCAGCTTTGAAACGACATTTTTGCGATATTTGATACATCCGATTGAAAATGACCTCAAATGTAGATATATTTTTTTCGAACCACGGAGCGCATTTGAATATTTTAAGAACGCTCGAGCGATTTCATGAGCAAATTATTCATGTTTGTAATTTTTTTGTACGCCGTTATGAAATCGTACTCTTAATGAAATGTACTTAATCTCGCGTTGAATGCAGCGTTTATAAGAATCCGTATTTTTCCATGATTTAATATAGTTTAAGCCGATGGATAGAATTTTATAAAAATCCAGAGCGTTGGAAAAATGAACAATGTCAAAGCTTTTTGCGATGCCGTGTATTGTGATGCCTATACAAAATTATCCTTCCATAACATACATATCCATTATTGAATTTTATACCAGCGATGATAGACGTAGTTGAGTATGTTGCCAGTGTTATAAAATAACGTTCGTTATTATAAAATAGCGGAAGAATACGATGGTAAAACTTCGTTGTAGTTCGATAAATCCAATATTCCACAGAATGCCAAGTTAAGACTGCATCGTCACAAAAACTTAATGCACAAAGTTGTAACTCGACTGCTTTAATTTGATTGTTGTAATGCCTTGACGTGTTTAATTTATTTATGAAAAACTGCCGTATGTAAAGTTTGGAAGTTAATAAATTTGTATATTCGTAATGCGTGATTTCCTGGTTATTAAGGGCAAGGGAAGAAAAGCGGTTTAAAACATTGAAAATTTATTTAAAAAATGTTCACGTAATTTTACAAAAGCACGTACTATAATTAATGACTGAAAGGATTAACAAAAGCGATTGGTAACAATCGAAATAAATCACACGACTTTTTATACAACTTAATAATTGATGCGAACCTCGACCCTTTGATACCCAAACATCAATTGTCTACTGATAAAGCTTTCGTGATTAAACAACGATTTTTTACTTTTCAACTGCAAAAGTTTCTTCTAAATGCATATAAAATGTAATCAAAATATCTTTTTTGCAACACATGCACAAAAAGCGCGCTTTTTAATTCCTACGGAGCATGAGAAATCGCATCTTGTACTTTCTGTAAAAAATTCACGAAAGATGAAATTTCGCATGCTCAGCAGAAACGACAAAACGCGTTTTTCGTGCATGTGTTACAAAATGTACTATTGTAATTCTAGCACAAGAACACGTGGTATAAAAGGGTTCAATGATTCCACTACCTCAGCACGCAAAACAAGAAACCCCACAAATCGCAATTTCACTTCTAGCCAAAAACTTACAGAACTTCAATTTCTCATTCAATTAACAAGCGTTAAAATCTTGCAGGAAAAAGCTGCTACAAAACGCTTTTTACAAAACATACAGTTTCAATTTGTGGAAGTACTTTTTTCATGTGAAGTACATTTCAACAAGGAAGACTAATAATTCTATGTCATGATACTCTTCAGTTTTTCTTCAAAAGCATACAATTTTTAAACAATTGTGAAAGTCTGCATCATGGGTTCTAATATTCCATGCGATGATTATTTTCGCTATTTACAACGTAATAAGTTAAGAAGTTAAGGTTAACAGGCAACTGTTACGAAGGATATGGCAGTTAATTAGGAAGCAATTTGCGTGCTTACGAGCCAACTTATCGTTATAGGTAAATTTTCCAACGTATTTACTAAATTATGAAAAATGCAACAAAAGTAATTTAAAAGGTTACTTCGGATTAAGTTTATCGATTTACGCACCATTTTTACGAATATAAGAATATGACTATTCATCTATACTTTACATGGTTTTCCACGAGAATTCATCTTTGAAAAAGTGCTCAAAGTACTTTCAAAAAACGTCCAGAGTCGAACATTTTGGATGAGTTTTCAGCTTGTTTTTCAAAAACGAATTACACTACCATGTGTTTACATTTTTGCCAGCTTACTATTTTACAATAGGCTATTTTTAGAATATATCTTACGAGATGTTTCTTTTTCTAGTCAGAAAGCAAAGAAGTTACCGTTACGCTTGATTGTCTTTTTTGGAAAACAGAACTTTCAGCATTTCTGAAACTACACCGGAGAAAGTCAAAGAAATTCGGAAGAAATGCCCAAAATAGTAAGAAAGTCTATAACAGTTCATGTCCCATAAACTCGTCTACCAATTTGCCTTCTTCTAGCAATTGTTTCCTTAACTCTGTCGAAACATTATTTAATTAGCTCTACGTTCAATGACAATATCCCTAGAAGAATAGTAAATTTAACAGTAACTACATTCGTAATAAAAAATTAAGTATAATTGTAGTCCCTCGTCTATTTTATGTAAAATATATTACATCGGCAACGCGAAGCTATTGGCTATTATTTTCTATAGGTCCCTGGTTTTGCGATGAAAATTCTTCGCGAGAAAAACTTTCTTTGTCAGAAAAAACACAATTGCATGCTTGTTGGTTTGTGTGCAATTACGTCCAAGCTTTTCTGCACGAAAAGTTGTCGACTTTCCTTTTCACGCAATGATCGCGTTGACAAACCAAGGCTAAGATTATACAGAATAAAATCTATTCATTTATACAACTGTACACTCTTGATCTATCACACACGTGTTTCACGTACAAAACGAAGTATCAAACTGTTAGAAGTTTTGTTGGCGTTTTCGCTTGGTGTCCATGGCATCGAGAATGGGTTGTCGCTTCGTTTGGTACCTCCTTCTAAGCTCGTCGATTTCTCTTTCCATTTCTGCGTCGAGACTCGTCATACGCTGCTGCAGCTCCTCGTACGAAAGAAACTTCAGCTGCAGGATATGGTTGTTTATCTATATTGAATGTTTTTTCCATAACGCCTTACAATATCGATAATAGTTTGGGCGAATCGAATGCATTTATTCATAATTTGTATGTCTGATGAATCATACTTTACTTACAAAATCAAAATCACGGTCGGTAAAGGCATTCTGAAACTTGGCAATATTATTGTGAGGCTGTTCTTGAACCGGAAGAGGCGCTTGGTTGAGCTGCAGTTGCAAATGGCTTTGAAATCTTTGAGCTTCTTGAGGGTCCTGAGGCTCTACTTTATTTTCTACTTCAACGTTTTGCCCTCCGACTGCTTGTCCATTTCCCTGAAGAAAAACGAAACCATTAAATTCACGTACTATTCCAAAATACCATTTCTACATACTTTTCCTATTTCAGGTGCTTCCTTTTTGTCGAAATGGTCCAGGAATAATGGACGATACTTTTTACCAGGCTCCACCGACCCAGTATTGTGTCCTGCGAATAACATTCGACTTGTAACAAAGAAACAAATGTGTTCCGCATTTTCTCCAAAATTCAACCAACTTTTCATCGTTGCTTCCGTGTCGGTGTCACTGTTAATGACCATTGTCCCAAGATCCAACATCGCGGAAACGAGCGTCCCTGTGTCCGGGAGATCGTTGCTTGGTACCAAAGTTCCTGGATCTTCCGGAAGCGGTTTCATCGTTCCCGTACAATCATCTTCGTCCTAACAAAATAATCCTTGTAAAAAAAAATGAAACTCCCAGCGCAGTCGAATTAAACAACAGATCATCTACCGAATCATCCGCGTTGTTTTGTCCTTTAATTGCTACGTTGTTGATCGCATGTGCTCGATGGGCACTCTGCTTCTCCCGTATCTCATGAGCTTCTGCTATCATTTGGCTGAGTATGCTTGGCTGTTTGGCATTACCTTCAAAAAACAATTCAATATTGAGAAAAATCCGTTCCGCTTTGAAAGGCAAAAAGCAATGCTAAAATTACCGATGAATTCGTGATCGAGGAGATCGGTTGCAGTCGCTCTTTCTTCTGGATTTTTAACAAGGCACCCACTGACAAATTCGATAAACTCCGGACTCCACTGATCAGGTTCTCTGAAACTCGGCGGAGGTTTCGTAGGAATCATAAAGATCGCTCTCATGGGGTGTATATCGCCGTAAGGTGGTTTACCCTCCGCCATCTCCAAAGCCGTTATACCCAAAGACCAGATATCCGCGACGCAATCGTACCCTATTTCCTGAATCACCTCCGGTGCCATCCAAAACGGAGTGCCAATCACCGTGTTACGTTTAGCCATTGTGTCCTGTGAAATCAACATTTCCTTTTATTCATCATCCAAAACTGATAGAAACCAATTTCGTCTGATTTAATATCGTTACCGTTAATTGACCGGCTACGCCAAAGTCGGCCAGCTTCGCGTGGCCTTCGTTATTGAGCAAAATGTTTCCAGCTTTGATATCTCGGTGGATTTTCCGTCTTAAATGTAAATATTCCAAGCCCTTGAGAGTGTCGCAGAGAATCGTGGCAATTTCGTCTTCTTGTAGAGTCTTCTTTCTTAACCTCATTATATCACTAACTGATCCGGCTCCGCAATATTCCATTACGATCTAGACAGATTTGTAAATTAGTATTTGCACATTTTATGGGGTAGAAGGGACTTACCCATAAGTCTGTATTCTTGAAGTAACTTCCATAATATTTTACAACATATGGGGAATCGCATTGTTGCATTATTGAAATTTCTTTGATGATTTCCTGCAAGTCTGTGTCTACCGGTACTTGTTTGATGGCCAGGACTTGGCCGCTTTCTTTGTGCAGCGCTTTGTACACCGACCCATAAGATCTGTAATTAAAATTTGTATTTAATTCTTATGAACCAGAAAATCAAGATCCAATTGATGGAAGCAGCTTTTCTGTCCATTGTTGACAACAAAAGAATGTCTTTTGTTTACAAGTATACTAGAATTGCAGGACAGTATTATTTCATTTGAAGCTTTTTTACACTGTCAAAACAAAGTTTTGCTTTCGAGATATTTGTAAATTAATGTATAGATGACCCAAAAATTGGTGAGGTAATTTTGCAGAAAGTAAACAAATCAATACTCACCCTTCTCCGAGTTTACAAATAATGTCGAAAACCTCTTCCGGCTGCCTCGTCAAGCTCTCTTCAGATAATTTCTTGAGTTCGCTGAAACATCGTCCATCGTGAAATAAAAAATCCTCGTTCATGCCCAAAATATTCATGGCAACAAAGAACAATCGCGGTAAAATGAAAAATCGCCGAATCGCGTGAAAAACGCAGGGAAAAGCCGAAACTGTCAAACTCGGGCGAAAGTTTAGTCGGCGCATACGTCACGGAAAATTGTAAATAAATAGTGCGAAAAACAAACGGAGGTTAAAATAAAACGAGCGATGCCGCGGAAGCGGATCTTTTTGAATGGACAGAACGTGACGTAACGCGAGGTCGGGAAAATATATTCCGGCGAAACGAAAATGAGCACATGTGCTTTCCTAAGATTTACGGTCAGCGCTTACATATTTGGAAGCGCAAAGTAAAAATAATTAAGTACCTTTTCGAAGACATCTTCGGTGTTTTATGGCGACGTTGCTTTCATGTATGTAAAATGCAGTTCGCGGGAAACGCAAGGCAATGGAACGTGCACGTCGCTCAGTTTATGGAAAACATTATTTTTCGGAGTCGTTGGCATCACATTTTGTTAATAAATTATAATAACCACAACTGAAATAGAAACCATCGACGAACGATCATCGTAGACGACGGAATTTGCCGAGCGGGCACGATTGTCCCCGATTACGGAACTTTGGGTTCCTAAAGACATCGAAAGTTACCACTTTTTTTTTCATTAAGGCGATGTCGAATATTCCGGGTTTCTATCTTATCGGCTTTCGGTTTCTAAATTATCAAAACTGCAAGAACGATATAATAAACAATGATGGATAAATACATAAAAACCCGATCGCCTGCAGTTTTGTTCATAAACCTGAAAAATATTCAACGCCGGTACCGTAGACATTGAAAATACCGACTTTCAAAAAAAGTCAACAATTCCAAAACATTTTAAGCCCAAAAAAATTTTTCTCAAAAATAAATAGTATTGCAATAAAAAAATAACATCTTTCAAAACTTTCAATTCCTCAAAAAACCCGCAAAAAAAAATACCTCCTTCGGCCATTTTGAATTCATCTTTACTCGATTGCCGCACTTGGAGAAACATAAACACATTCAAAATTCGCCCAATAAAAAACCAGCAAAAATCGCGCGAAAAATTCGAATTCGATCATCGCAATGTTCCGCGCCGCGTTCGAAAACACGGAAAATCGCAGTGTCGGCAACCGAAGCCAGCGAAATTCCTCGTCTCCGATTTCCCCTCCTACCCCCCTCAGCCCCACTCCAACGCGCTCGCGCAGCTCATTGAGAATCGGCCCGTCTCCTCCCCACCCCTCCCTCATCCTTCGGCAAAGCAAGCAAGTTGCCAAGAAAGAGCAACAGGCCAGCACGCCTCGCCTTTGCTCGGCTCGGCGCTTCGGCGACGTCGCGTATGTAGCATAGCGATCTCTCGCGCTCGTTAGTGCCTTGTCGTACCTCGGAACGCCCGCGACGAAAAATCGGTACCGAGCGTCGCCTTCGTTCCCCGTGCCCCCCAAAAAAGCAAGAAACACCAAGTATCGCTTTTCCGCGAAGGATACGCTCGACCTCCCCCCTCTCCCGGAGAGTTCCCCGAAGTGCCTTTGCCGTTCGAACCTGGCGATAAATGCGATCGGGATGACGCGCGAGTGAATCGAAGCTCAAGAAAAAGAGACAGTTCCGGGTTCGCGTGTTACGTCCCCGAAGTCGAGGATTTCCAGCGGAATCGTGATGGCCTGAGATCTCATTCCTCCGAGTATTTCTCCAAACAATCGGTGTTCTCCCCCCTCCTCCTCGTCCTCGTCAGGTGGATCGGCTCGCTCGGCAGGTAGCGATCGCAATAAACAAAACGGACCAATGGGGATCGGCAAAGTTCGGTGAGGAATAAGCGCTCGTTTACGGCTAATCGTAAGAAAGATACGCATACAGAGACAGAGGAGGGGGCACGGCCGTAAGTTCACGCATAAAGAGACGGTGTGAAAAGGAGAAAAAGAGAGGGAGAAAGGTGCGCTTTTTTTCTTCGCTGGAAGGACGGTCTTCCTCGATCGCGGGGAAGACTTTAATCGGTGCTCGCGGTTACATCGGTCCCTCTGTTTTTGTTGTGTCGCGCGGGGGCCACGCTTAAGGAAGACGGAAAGCGAGACGGCGAAACGCCGATAGAAGTGGAAATAGAAAGAGAAGGTGGCGACGGTGGAGGGGAAAGCGGAGGGAGGGGGAGAGGGAGGCAAAGTGCAGCGGCGGCGAGCAGTGGAGTTTGGAGAACGGAGCGAGTCACTAGTGTGCGATTTGGATTAGTGTGTATAAACACTCACGTGGACGGGTGAGCGAGAGAGAGAGAGAGAGAGAGAGAGAGAGAGAGAGAGACTGAGAAACCGAGGGAATCGAAGCTATAAAGCAGAAGAAGACGAAGGAAGCGCTGGAGAACAAAATGGCGCTAAATCAAGACGTGGAGCAGTTGTCCAAGAACAACCTGGTGGTCAGGGTCGACCAAAATTCCGAGTCCGATCTCCAAGCGCTTTTCGACAGCGTTCTTAAACCGGACTCGAATCGACCTCTGCAGGTTCCGCTTCGTATGCGCAACCTGCCGAATTCTTTTTTTAACCCCCCTTCCACTGGCAGTAAAAGCCCTTCGATCTCGCACTCGCGGGAAAATTCGGCGGATTCCGCGTTTGGCGCGACTGCTACGGTCGGCGCTGTCAGTAATAATGCCAGTGCCGGAAATACGCCGCAGAGCACTTCCGCGGGCGGTACCAGCGCTTCCGGAAGTAGTTCTGCTAGCGCTAATTCTGCTGCCGCGCAAGGATTGACCGTTGCTCATCCTCGGGCGCATAGTAGTCCTGCGTCTTTGCAACAGACTTATGCCTCCGCTCAACAGCAGACACAACTCGCTCCGCAACCGCAACCGAGGCATCATCATCATCAGAAACAACGTAGCTACGACGTCATCAACACCGTCGACGACCTCGGCCCTTTGCCACATGGGTGGGAACAAGCACGCACGCCGGAGGGACAAGTTTATTTTCTCAAGTGAGTCCGGACTGTTTTGACATTTCTTTGGAGATTTGGACTCGAAATCGGGGGTTTTTTAATCAGATTTTGACCTTTTGTTTAAGGCGACGAAAACAACAAATCAGTGTGTAATGGGAAAAAGTTTTAACTATTATCTCAACTCTTGTTTATTCTAAAAACAAGTTACCGAGATTGTTATTGAAAATTATGTATTGTTACCTGTTTAATGAATATACTTAATTAACTACTCAACATTTTCAACAGGTGAATTGTTTAAAATTCAAGAAAGCAAAATTACAAGTTGAATGATAGGAAACTTTGAAGAGAGCTGGTAAAAATGAATGTAATAATGTCTTTTGTTTATCATTTTGTCTAATGAGACAAATGATATTCATTTCAGTATATGCGATTTAAATATTGCTGAAAACATAATTTTTCCTGATGAAATTTTAGGTAATTTGATGGAAACTGTTTATTTTTAACGTTCAATCTTATCGCGGGGTATTTTTGTTCGGCTCATTGGAAAGAATAAAATTAACGAAATTGTAAATTGTCGCTCTGTGACCTTTGGAAGTTGATAAAAACACGGAGGAACGTAGGATTCGTCATTCTTTATTTACTTTTTTTATGTTCCAATTTTAATTCGACTGATAATAAATTGGCAATGAGTTACGATAAGGTTTTTCGCCGTGAATTAGCGCCACGTGTTATCAAAGTATTGTCAAGTGTAGGACAAAAAAAGTTGACTCCGTGAGACGGTTGATTAAAACATCGAAGATGAAATTTTTTTCTACATCTCATTTTGAACTCGATTGATAATATTGAGTCGTACACTTTTTTCATGTACATTAGGACGACGCTTTTTTATACGGCAGTTCTTATCGTTTTTATTCTTGACTTATTGTCACTGTTTGCAATTATAATTATCGCGATGAAAGAAAAAAAGCGTTGATATTGAAAGTTACAAATTGCTGCTTCGCAGCGTATTTTATGGCTCGTCTCTTTTCGATTAAAAGAACTTAAAATCGTCCTTCGTTAACGAATAAATATTGAGTAATCGATTTAAAAAAACGCTCTGTGCAAAGTTCGAAATTCGGGCGACGAATCATTGCTTTAAATGTAAGTTTTTTTAATGAAAATCCTCGGGATTCCCAAAGAAATTGAAAGGAGTAATCGATCACGTTCTGTCCAACTTTTCCGCCTAATGATTTCTTAATTACCCGGTAAACAAGTCCCCGAGCTTGTTTTTTTTTCAAGTTTTCATTCGAAATATTGATATCGAAAGTCATTTGTAAGAAAACGCTACTTGAGCGCGCCCAATATCGGTACTGTTAGTTTCGTTTTACAAAACTAACGGTCCAAGCGGATGAATTTGAAATTTAAATGCGTCTTTCTTTTATCTCCCAGGAGGGTCGTCCGAGCATAATTAATATTACTTGTCCGGGGTAAACGTAAATCGACGGAACGCTATTTTGGCGACCCACTTTTTGGCGCCTTATCTTTGAAATCGATGTCCGACAGGTGGAAAATGATAAGGGGAAGAACACGTGCGATAATAATTTTCGAAAGGTTCTTTCGCGGGCCCCAACGACCCTGGCAGTCTGGTTCTTCCGAAGTTTTTTTTTCTTCCTTCGCGCGCTGTTTCCGAGTCGAGGGGAGCTGCCTGTTCTCCCCTCTCTTCCTCCTTCAAAACGACTACCACCTCGGTCAGAATCACGGTGTGATCCACCTGTGGCGGCGGCGCCGCCGCCGCCGCAGTTGGGAATCTCACGTGTCACCTGTCGTGGGAAACTCCTATGTGTGCGTCGACGTCACTACCCCACGTGACACCAGGCTCGTATTTAAGGAGCGCCATATTCGACGGCGAACAATGTTCTTTCCTGCACTTTAGCAGACACGCTTGACCTTTCGCCCAAGTTTGCCGATGTAATACCTCATATTCCGAATCGCAAAACATTCCCGGCGACAATTTTTGCACGGCTTTTTTCATTATTGATCGATTTCTGCGAAGTTGACAACTGGAACTCGAAGCAGTTCATTAATCATTGCCTAATTAACTATGAAATCTGTCGGGCTATCTCGTAGAGTAATTTTTCTTTCTCGCTTTTTCACGACGTTTAAAAACGTTCGGGGAGAGAGCGTTTCCGAGAAAAATCAGGAGATTGAGATCTTTACCTTGGCGCTTCCTTTTTGATGTTGTTCCGGGCCAATCGCGTCGTCGCGTTTGCTCAAGGTCTGGCTTGGAAAAGATCCATTCCTGTTTCTTCAACCCGCGGGTTTGTAAAGATCTTCTTTCTACCTGGGGCCAAAACACGGTGCGAGTTGTGAGAAGCATGACGGACCATTTTGGGGAAAACTTTACTGTCAGCCTGTCCCGGACGGAAGCCATTGTTTTCCAATCAAAGGCTTTTTCGAAAATGTTTTTTGTCACGCTTCTGCCCTCTTGGAACGCGGATAAAAGAAGACCCGTTACACGTGGGAAGTGCGATTCATTGAAAAATACACGAAAACATTTTGCGCCCTCTATGTTATGAATTAAACCCGGCGCACAATGCGAGGGGATCGAATAAAAAGTACTGAATGAGCATCTTTGGGGATGAATGAATCATTTTCTCAGAAGCGAAATCTGGGTTCGTTTTTTTCGTCGTTGGAGGAGCGAAAAAGTCGAAAATTTTGGTGATTAAGAGGTCGATGATTCAGCGTTTACAGGTGGTTTTTTTCATGAGCTTTTATCTCGTACTTCGCGCGAAATTTGAGAAAGAACCGGACTTCTGATAAGAAGTTTCATCCTTGAGGCTTCGTTCTTTTTTATGTAATGAAGGGAAAGTTGCGGGTTCCCCTTTTTTTTCGTATGAAAGATATGAATGTTGATAACTACGTAATTTAGAATTCGAGATTTTAATATGGTTTTAAATGGTTTTTTAATGGAAGTAGAATCTACGTGGTAGGAAATGGAATGAGCGTACGTGTACATCGCTTTGAACGGAAAATTTCATGGTTTTATTCGAAGTAAATATGTACATTACATTTATTTCACCAAGCTTCGAATTTTACTGCGATTTTTTCGTCCTTGAGATGGGTTTCATTAATTCCAAGTCGGGGATTTTTGAATCCAAAAACCGTTACAAAATAATCTCGAGAAATTTCGAATCACGGACAAAAATTAATAATAAATTACAGAACTTGTAAAACGTTAATTTGGTAATGCTGTTTACATGAAATTGCATCTACAATTATTGCGATGTAAAATTTAATTACTGCGAAAATTATTGTCGGTATCTTGAGAAAAATGATCGTTTTTATGTAACTTATCCTACTTTTTAGTATTTATGGTCAGAAAAAAGCGGAATAAAATCGATCAGAAGCAGTCGCAATGACAAATATTCCATTCCAATTCAAAAAGTTACAAAAAGTTTGGTGTATTTCAAACACAAACATATTATATTTGAAAATAAACGTTACATATTCCATTACACGCCCTATAATAAGATAAGGCACTTTTGATAAATATTCACCGTCGTATCCGATTCATTTACGCTTCCAAGAGTTACAATTGACCGTCTCCTTTTTCATATTCCACATACCGGAAGTGGAACGACAACGAAAGAAAGCAAATTGCAACTAAACGTCATCGCCGTTGCAATCAAAGCCACGCCGAGGTTTTCGAAAAAAAGCAACCAATAAGCAGCAAAGAAAATGTATTTTATGGCCAGTTAAGTCTCCGGAATCCTCTTGAAGTATTTTTTCCGTAAAAATAGCCATTCGGATTTTTTCGCCGGGATGACGATGCAAAGCGGGAGTTATTCGTACTTTTTCGATGGGTTTCGAGTTTTCAACGGTTCTTTGGCTTAGTTTCTCGAAGCGGTTAATTATCTCCGCGCTTTTGGACTCCGTTCAAGTCCGAGCCCTATTAGGAATCAATTAGCATAATTAAAATGTAACTCCCAAATACGAATTTTCTTTTACGCGTTGTTGCGCAATCACGAGAGCCGGGGTTTTTAAGTTTTCCGTGTTTCGTCGATGCGAAACTATTGAAATGGAAAACGCATAGGCGAGGGAGTGTTCGAGGGCATTTTCATAGCCAAGTGGGTGAAAGTTGCACGGGACACCGGTAGCCATTGCTAGCCAGGGTCATTGGAGAAACATGCGAGATGCAGTTTGTGCGTATGCGGACATTTTCACCCATGTCAATGCGCCGCTGCTGCGTAAACCGCTGCTTGCCGTTTGATCTACATTATTAGCTCGTGAAAGACTCGCGTACCACCGACGCACGTTATGAGAAGTAGTCTAATTACGACTCGAACAAAACCATTCTATTTCCGTTGGACAATTTACGAAACGTTTCCTTCGCGAAACGGTCCTTATTCGGATCATTTCTCTGCTTTCCCGGAAAAACTTCACTCTTTTAATTGAAGCGATGCGCGAATTTTGGGAAAGTTACAGATTTACAAGACAAAAAAGTCGGGTAAATTAATTACCGGACATCAATCATGCGCGATTAACGAGTTGATGCAACGAAATGACGAATTGGTGGTTCGAGTCGGTCGATAAAGAAACGGAGGCTTGTGTATTTTTTACGTAAGTTTATTGAAGTTCGTTACCAAAATGGCTTCGTGCGATCGTAAATCTAATTTGATCGAGACACGTGATAAGAATGTATGCGGGTAGTGTAATCCGAGTTCGTAAGTCGAGAATTGCCGAGATTAATATGGAATTGATTTTTCCGATTTCTCAGAAAGCTAATCGAGTTTTCCTATGAGCGCAATTGATTGTTGAAAAAAGAATGAAACTGCTTAGTCAGTTTTGTAAATTAGTCTTATCATATTTTTTTTTATCGGTGTGATTGTACGCGATATCGTTTATCAATGATAAAGCGAATTTCGTGTTTTTAATTATTTTCAGTGAGTTACAAAAGAGATAGTCACTGCCTTTCAAGGAGAGTCTGGAAAAGAGATTAAATTATTATCCAATAAGTTATGTAGAACAGGTGTAGCGACTTGAGCTACTATGATATATGTACTGATTTAAAAAAGAAGCTTTATTCACTCGGAAATGTACCGTTGAAAAAGACAATTTACAGCTTTCCTCTCGTTTTTCAATTATCCAATTATAATGGAATATCGGAGCGATTCGCATCTTTCCTTTTTTATCTCTCGCGGAATTCGTTACGTCATATGGTTGCGAGGGAACGAAACGAAAATTTCATTAACGTTTGTGCACTCGGGAACGCACCGGGCGATTCACGAAAATTCGCGAGTTATCGCGACTTCCATGTCCATGATGTTTCATTTCACCTTGATAAAAATAAGAACACCGTTATGTGACGCACGTTTGCAATTGATGTACTCTACGCGAATACGTTTCGCGTTATTCAACATTTATTACTAGTCATGATGAAATTTAATGGAATTTATTGGGCTTTTTTTCAATTTTTCCGAACAACATCGGAAACTGATAATTTGGGGAGGGAAATCACAAGATTGTGCGAGCAATTACAAAAAGTACGAAATTGCACAAATGAATTCGGAACAATTATTTTCGAATTTTTTCTGATTTTTTTTATTGAACAAAATTGCATGGTCTCTTTTTTTAAGAACCATGAAATTTAACAAGCTACAAAATATTACACAGCAGAGCAATTTTAAAAAATTACCACGGTTTTTTTTCTAATTTTTCGTGGTTTTCGTGAATTATTACAATGTTTCATACATTTTTCATACCATTTTGCCTAATGTTGATCTAAACGCAATGATGTCGCTGCAAACAATTGAAAAACGTTGCAAGTTTTGGGAAATGGAAAAGCCTGAACAATCATGTAGAAATGTAAAAACGCAACCTCGTCGAATAAAAATGGCACGAAAAATGTGTTCTCGACCGGGTCGAAGCGGTGCAATTTTCGCCTGGCCCGGAAGATGGTCTCGGGGTTAGTAACAGGCTGCGAACGAATGAAGGCATAGCAGAAACGCGAGTGTCTATTTACGAGTTGTCCGGCGCCGTGATGTCCCGAGTAAAAATACATCGTAGTTCGCATGCTACGTGCTTTACAAAAACCCTCTGTGCCTTCTAACGCTACGCACCGGGTACTTTTGCCGCTGCGCGGCCACGTCGTGCCTCCGCTTTTTGAACGCTTGCCAAACTCTCGCGAAGCGCACGTCCCGTCTCGGAAAACCTTCTTTTTCCTCCGTTTTCCACGGCTCCCAAAAACTCGCTCTCTCTCTCTCTCTATCTCTTTTCCTTCTCAGTTCTTTTGTGTAGCGACTAAAGCGATTAAAACGACATTTTTTCCGTTGAAATAAGCGCGATTACGACAACGAAGACAATCGGTTATTCCTCCCGATCGGAGGAAAACGTCGGCCCGTCACCGAGCGCCGTATTCAATTTCACAAAGCCTCCTTCATACATCGCCACTTGTCTCCGCGCGATACAATTTATACACGCGCGCTGGTAACAAAGGTGCTCGAGTATTATATCAGCGACACGTGTGCCCTATCAATATTCATTTATGTGGCAGAGAAAGTTGCACGCGCATTTTTACGTTAGATTATACACATATCGTCACATGATTTACCGGCTTTTATTCACCAAGCGGAATGTCATAAAGATAGTGGGCTATATTTTCCATTGCCTTTTTGCGCCTCGGCGAAAAGACCTCAACACCTTTTCCGCGTCTTCCCTTCTTTTGGCCATGTGACGCGAGAGCATGGCTAAAAATAAATATCCTTCCTGGACCCCGAAAAGCGGGCCGGCAAGAACCGTTTCCCCGGTTTGCCCACTCCTTTGAACGCGTCGAAACGCGTCGTTGGCTGAATGGGCGTTATTATTAGAAAGCGTATTTCGTTTGTGAATTAGGGATGACTAAGAAATTGCCTTAAAATCGCTAGCACCGATGAGCCATCGCGCAAGTAAAATAAACTTTGGATCGAGGTCAATAGCGTTGTAAACGACACTTCTTAGAATAGAGATGAAAAATGAAATGGAAAAATCGGGATGGGAAAAAAAGTACTGGCTCGAAAGCCGGGCGAGTTTCGTGGAAGAAGCGATGGCTTTAATGCCGGCGGAGAGCTCATTCGTTCTTCATGAGAAAGCTAATCGTAATTGTTTTTATAGTCACTTGACCAGGTCAACAACATGGGAAGATCCGAGGAAGACTGCGGCAGCGGCGAGCGTGGCAGCCGTGGCAGCTGCGGTGGAAAGTGGGAAATCTTCTACGGGAGCAGTCACTGCTCTGGGTTTACTCCCGGATGGATGGGAACAAGCTAATACTCCCGAGGGTGAGGTCTATTTCATCAATCACCCGACTCAAACCACGACATGGTTCGACCCAAGAATTCGTAAGTTTCCGCGTGTTTTTATCGACAGCTTGTAAAACAGGCATTTATTTTGCTCTTTTTTACCTTGCAGCGGCTCATCTTCAAAGAGTTCCCACTTCCGGCGCGATGCTTCCTCAAGCTTGGCTTCAGATCAGCTCTGCTTCTGGGATTCAGAGTAATCAGGCTTTGCAGAGTTGCCAGCAGAAACAACGACTCATATCTCTTCAGATCGAGCGGGATCGTTTGAAACAGAGGCAGCAGGAAATTATACGCCAGGTTCGGCTTTGGGTTTAGGGAATCCTTCAGTCATACATGACGATTTTTGAAAATTTTGGGTTTTTTGATCGTAACAAAAGTTATGAATTTTTTATGTTGAAAATAGAAAATAGAAACATGAAAATTCGTTACTAGGATTTGAAAGCACGGGTTAATATCTTCTTGACTCATTCAAGAACCAGTAAAAAAATCTGAAACTCAATGTGCTCCTGTTAATTTTTTTAAAAACTGTGAAAAATTGCACTGAAGGGTTCCCTTGATGAAGGTTTTTCTAGGGAAAGATAGAGAGCTTTATTAACATGAATTGTTTCTTTTAGCAAGAGCTGATGCTTCGGCAAAATACCACGGACACGCCGATGGACCCATTTTTATCAGGGATTAATGAACATTCGCGCCAGGAAAGCGCTGATAGTGGTTTGGGTTTGGGCACTGCGTATTCTCTTCCTCATACGCCCGAGGATTTTCTCGCTAATATCGATGATAACATGGACGGCACAACTGGTTAGTAGCGGAGTTAGCCTCGTTAGAAAATATAAGAAATATGCTTTGCGCTTGCTGATTCTGTTTGGAAGATTTCTCGTCTCGGGGAAAGAGACAAATTTGTATGACAGGTTGTTAAAAGTGGACAAAAAAATACCGGCCTATAACCACTATCATAGATTCTATTCGAATGATCATGGATATGTCCATCTCCGATTGTAACACATGTGCTTTTCCAAAATTCGTTTCAACGATAGCCAAAAATATCGAGAACCGCTGTTGCGGATGTTTGACATTCATCTATATTTTTTATCCAATGCGAACGTCACATTTTAGATCCATCCGTAAAGCAAGCGATATTCTACGGAATCGGAAGTGGACATCTCGAATCTATACCTTACTAGAAACGTAAATATCAGGATTTACATTCTCTGTTTATCAAAATTCAATTTTCCAAGTTTTGCCTGTTTGTCAATTCAACTCTATGTTTTCCAACTTTTTTGCTCGAGTTTTCGAGGTCGTACTAGCGCTGTTCGGAGCTTAAGGCGATGCGGAAGACCGACCGAGTTCTACTTTATCGGCTTCTGGGGTTTTTATTCATAACTAATTCGGTGTAATTTTTATGTGCAATTTAAGACCTTTAACATGGGAGAATGTACTCGAGTCTTCTAATCTGGGATCTGATGGATTGATTTTGAAGAATCGTAGTAATTAGTTGATCGTTATAATTTGGCTTTGTTAATACTTAATTTGTAATACTTGAATGTTTGAAGAAATTTGTAAGAAATCAAAATACGCTAGTACTACCTCGATAAAGAAAAAGTAACAAAATATTCCGGAGCGGTGATAAAACTTGTGGACGTTATTGGCAGATGGCGGAGCACCTATGGAGACACCGGATTTGCCACTCGGCGGTAACATAGATTCTACGGATGATCTTATTCCATCGCTGCAGGTACTTAATTCCTTGGATACGATGAATGTCGAATCGTTGAGAAATTGAGGAAAATGTTGACTAAAATGATGGTTGTTTTCAGCTTAGCGAGGAATTTACAAGCGATATTCTGGACGACGTACAGTCGCTGATTGGATCCAACACGGTCAAGTCGGAGAACGTTTTGACGTGGCTGTAATGTTTCGGGAGGATCACGATATCATCGAGCGCTGCTACTGACAACGAAAATCTAATCGAATGATTCTCAATTATAAAAGAAATGCGCGCGAACACAAAAGTTTAACGCGCTCGCGCGCATTTTTTGGGAGCATGTAAATCAATCAAATTTGTATATAGTTTTAAGCTCTTCCAATAATGGTGCGAATGCGGAACGAAACGAGTGAATGTGATGCGTTTTTTACGGTTGCTATCGAAAAATATACATACATATATTTATCATTTGTAAGACGATAATTTTTGTTTTAACAATTATTTGCCGAAACATTTTTAAATGTTAATCGTGTCGCTGAAAGAAAATATTTGAATGTTCGAATGCTCAAAACGAGGTTTTCTTTTCTTTCGACACATTTTCGGCTGTCTGTTATCATGACATTTTGGATTATACTTTGTGAGAGTGATTGTAATTTTTTGAGAGAATCACGATATCAACGAGACTGTGTAGTATGTGTGTGTGCGCGTGTTGGGTGTATGCATGTATATGTGTTATAAAGGCCATACATTTTGGAGTATCATTATAGATGAAACGTGCAATTTGTTGTTTCAAGCGTCATTCAATTACCGGGAATAAGCATTTTTTAAAGAAATTTGTGTAAAGCCCGTGGCATAAAGTACTTCTATTTTCAATTTTGTACAACGTCGAGTTCAAGCCTTACGGTATTGATAAAGCTTTTTCTCGGCGTCGTATTTTATGCGGCGGGTTCGTATTATCAAAAGCGAGTCTACTTTATTTAATTGGTAAAGTATGTAAATCCCCGATTTTACATATTTGTAGAAAATTACATCAGCTGTCGTCCGACTTTATTTTTATTTTTAATTAATTCGTCTCTATGAAAAGAAACTATTTATAGTGAGTTTAAGAAGTGTAAAATTCGATGCCACATATGAAATGCAATGCAACAAAGTGCCTTCTTTGCAATTCAGTAACTGACGATGCGAGTTTATCGTCTTTCAAAGGAATAACCGTCCATGCGAAACGTTTATACGACGAATATCGTAATTGTTCAAATAAACGTATATTTTAGATTCTTTACATATTTTGAAAAAGAAATCTAATCGCCCAAACTTTACGCGAATATATATTATATACATATATATATATTAAAAATTCTATACTTGTTACAAATTGCAGTTTTACACGTCGGAATGTCTCATCACCGATAGTCTTAGTCTGTAAAATTATTCAACATTTTATACTATACGAAACAGTTGAATCGTGAGAGTTATATGTTATAGAGTACTGAAAATGTACTCCAATGGCCTTTGCAAAAGCTGCGAAAGTATTTTCAACTTTACAGCTTTTAAAAGTGAAAGCGTTTTAGAGTATCGTTTCCAATTATAATCTCAACGATAGGCTTCGTTTTCTCTTTTGTGACTTTACTACAAAAGACAACGATCCGATCATAAGTAATTTCAAGATTTTTTAAGCAAACACAATGTAACGTGTTGAGCGAATTTCATATTACATCTGTTAATGATATCACATAATTTTTACGGCAGCTAACGTTAACGAAACGTAAAAATGACCCGATAGTTGTAAGAAAGAAAAGCTCAAATTTGAATGTTATTGGAGCGTTTGCAAAATTGCGTTCTCCTAAGTCTTCCAAGAACTCTTTCTTCTATAAATTCGTATATTTATTTTTTATTACTCGTAGTTTTGTAAGACCTCCGCAAATACCCACTATAAAGGAAATTTTGTGTTTTCTCGTGAAAAATAGAATGAATTGCATCTCTTGATTTTGTCCAATTACTTTTCGTTTCAATCGAAACTTGTAGCTAAGCAAGAATTTGCAAAATGTTTATAATAAAAGAGACGCGAGTCGATCACCGCCAATTGTGAAAACGAGTTTTCTCGGCTCTTCCGAATTTCATATCGGAAAAGTTGCAGAGACTCCGGAACGATTTTTATTCTTTTCGCCGCACTCTAATTTTAATATTATATTAAATCGTTAGTTGTGCAATCAAAAGAGAAATATTTTGACTACATGTCTTTTACGAATGGATGTCGGGTAATTGTAAATCGACTTTGACAAGTTAAACACAGTGATATTATACGTATCATCGAATTTGACGTGTATAAAAAAACCGAGCTTTACGCTGTTTCGCGTCGGCGTTGCAGAAGCGACCCGAGCATCCGTACATGCTTACTTTTTCATTTTACTTGTGCTGCTATGAATACGATGAACTTTGTATTACGTGTAATAACTTTTACTGTACGTTTACGATATTTTTAATATTACTATATGTCATACATTTCTTTGCTTTCGAGTCTAAACTAAACTTGTGTTAGAGTTTATTTTAGGGGAGTGTCGTGTTGAGATTTTATTCGGGATATCGAGATTTTTTGTCGGCGTTTTTTCATCTTTTTTTATATTATAAAATTTCGGTAATATGCATCTGAAAGATACAAAGAGAAAGAAGGAAAAGATCATGGAAGATGTACATAAGAAAAAAACTGTGTGATAGTTCAATATTGTTGATACATACGTAGAGAAGCATCATCTAGATGTCTGAAAACTCCCCTACATTAGGTGAAGTGCGCTCGTAAATTGCATCGGAGATTATACTGCGAAACATAATAATTAGTGGTCTAATATCAGTATTTCAATATGCTCATCGGCGATTTATTTGTGACGTATGTTTTTATATTGGTAACAAGTGCCTTAGTGATAATGATAACAATAAATATATTGTTTACTTACATATGTCACTATGTCTGCTTTTTCCATGTGTTCTTCCAACATTCCTATGTGACGAATTTTATGAAAAGAAGAAAATAATCAAGATCTGGTCTAAAGTCAAATTTTAAAAAATTGCGAATATAAAATGTCGAAATTATTTCAAATGTATCGTCACTTTGTAAATTGTTTCTTGGCTCAATTATATTTTTCCTGGGTTGAAATGGCTTGTTAAGTGGTGCCATCTGCAGAAGGAAAAATACGAGCCGGAAATGCCTATACCATACGTGGTAAATTTTCTTTTTTTTCTTTTTTCCTCAGAATTTAACACGCCATCGACGAACAAAATTAAAAATGCGCTTTAAAAACTAAAAACGCTTTTCTTTTTCCCATGAAAAACTTCAGGGCTAAAAAATATCACAAATTTACGTTTCTATAGAAATGAAAACTCGACAAATCGAGCGAGTTGAGAAAACAATCGTTGCTTTCGATAAAATGTCACGTCGTGCGTTCAAAGAATTCGAAAAATTGAATCCCGATGGTCGCGATGTCAAAGCAGCCATGTTGCTTCGACGGGGAAAGCGGGTGGAATGAGAAGACTCGTGATTTGGCAATGGGTGGGATTGCCTGGGGGAAATGTATCGGCATAATGCGAGGGTGTACGGCGATAGAAACCACCCTTCGATGGGGACTCGATCGAGATTTTTTACGGAAATGCCCTAAAAATACGCTGACGCGTGCCCTCCTGCTTCTCATCACAAACACGATGGAAGAATCCAAAGAACGGAAGTATTACGACGCTTTTTCACTCCGTAAAAGTCCCTCGTTGTTTATACTCAAAACAAGGAAATTAGTCGAGTCGAAAAATTCAACGCACGGAAACGGCTTCACCGAATATCGAGCGTGAAATTTGCAACATTTTGAATTTTATGAGCAAAAAATGCGAGCGCTTCGTTCTTTGTCAGGGTTTTATAATCCCGAAACGTTTCCGGTGATGTAGAATAAAAAAATTTCCCTATTTTATGCGAACCTATAAAACGGGGAAAGTAACGGTTTCGGTGCAAGAGGGAAACAGAATTTTCGTGTAAAAAGTAGAGTAAAAAGGGACAAGAATGGAAAACGCCGAAACGGGCAGATTAGTAAATGGATACCTGGGCTTTTTCAAACCTTTCTTGCGGCACCTTTTAGTAGGAGCGAATGCCCAACATGCCAGATTGTCCTTGTCCGCAGTTTTTTCGGTGCCTATAAAACTGCCCTAAGATTTCGTTAATCCTGCTCGAAAATAACGGGGCAAAAAAATTGTTCCACGATTCCGAGACTCGAACCCTTTCGCTTCGCCAGTGCAAAAAATTAGAGATTTTCACCTGAAAAATGTAAGGTAGAGGGGGTATTGAATAAATCGAAGACCTTGAACGTTTCATAAACGTGTTGGCAGCGATTTCTCATCCCTTGAAAAATGCTTCGAGGTCGATCCGCAATTGGAAAGTTCATTTTCACGAGAAAAAATATATTGTGCAAATTTATGCATTTATTCGGAGAAACAGTTAGAATTTCTTTTAAGGTGGATCGATACTTTAATGCAAGGGCGAATTGAAAAAAATATTTATAATGCAACATAATTAATTACATTTAATATGTGAGTATAATTTATTCAACAATATCTTCTTCTTCATGAAAAAA
>JABFQM010001236.1:0-23226 GCA_022816865.1 Zelostemma sp. ZL-2020
TAGCGATCGGCACGAAACATTCTGTATGGCATCTTTTCGCGTAACGAAAAAAAAAAGGTCAACGAATTCCTCGTAATTTTTCGTCCCAGGACAAACATTTTTTCAACCGATCTCACGCCAAGGACCAGTAATATCGTAATTCATCAAACTTATCTTAATCCGGGTTTACCCGAATCATATGAGTTTGTAAAAAAGAAAACTCACCGCTCATCTTTATTCCAGATTAAGATAAACGGTAATTTAGGGGATTTTTTGGCCAAATACTAGAATTTTCCGTCATTGTCCTCTGGAGTAGAGCGCGGAGCGCTCAGAGTATAGACAACGAAGCGCATACGTGTCGGGACAAAAAAATTCGTAACTCTTTAACTGATAAAGAATCTCGTAATTTTGTTTTCGGAAAATTTGCGTAACAGTATACGAGTTTTGATTATGTACGGAAAGTTGTGTAAATCGATTGAGAAGTTTGTTTATTTTTATTGTTAACAATTAAATATTTGATTTTTCATAACAAATCAGGCAACTATTCATCGGTTCGCAATTTACTATAAAGACACTGACGATAAAATACAAATGAAAAGTTTAATTATGATTTCCGAATGTTTGCATTACGACCCGGTTCCAGTTCATCTGTTCCAGGAATATTTAGTGCAATTTTTACAGACGAACTTGACACACATTGACAAAATTATATATTTCTCAGATGGGGCAAGCGCACAATACAAAAATAAAAAGAATTTTGTCAATCTCTGCCATCATGAAGAAGACTTTGGCATGACAGCGGAGTGGCATTTTTTTCCAACTTCACATTGTAAAGGAGCATGTGATGGCGTAGGTGGAACTTTGAAAAGGCTTGCTGCCAGAGCTAGTCTCCAACGATGTAGCGATCCTATCCAAACTCCTAAAGAGCTACACGGAGAGAAAAAAGTGGCGAAAAATTGTTAAAAACTCGGGAAAAATTGCCGAACTTTACGGGAAACGTATGATAAATTCAGTGTTTCTTGTATTTTGCCAACAGTATGGTAAAAATGACATCGAATGAAAATTGTCGTAACTTTCATTAAAATTTAAGAAAAGAGTTACAATTCTTACCTCAGAACGCGATTTATTTTCCTGTTGTAAGAGAGAAAAATTACCAAACTCTTGAGAATTAATATTTCACAGATGCAGCAATATAAACCACGCTTTAAGTAATTTTTACCTACCTGTTTATTTTTTTTTTCAGTTTCAATTGCACTTAAAGCACGTACTTACTCGCTCTCATCATACTTTATAATTCCAAATTCTAATGCAAATTGCATCACAACATTGAATGAGATTAAGAAATTATTCGAATGAAATGAGTTATTATATATTTCGTCGTACAACCTAAGCCAATACGTACACGCACGCACACACACCAATCGCATTTAAGCCTGCCTCGCATACATCGATCGCACTTCCGAACTTTTTCGCAGCGCTGACACAGTAGTTGAATAGTATACACTGGAAAACCCTTATATATTACCTCACATAACGTTTGGACTCTTGTAGGAAAGAAACGCAGTGAAGAATCACGTATTCTAAGAGAGTACAATGTTCCTCATGATTGCTTTTCATGATGACGAAAATTGTGTATTAGAAATGAAATAAAGCCACACAGCTGACTATTTTTACCAAACTGTAAAGGAAAAAACGCCGTCGTACACATTAATTTTTCGCATGCTGTACAGTCAAATTTTCCATGGCTGTTAGTGCATTATGATATTGCAGTTTTTACCATGAGTTTGGTAATTTTTATCACGATATTTGACGAAAAAAGAAAACGATTTGGAATAGATTTTAAACTGTTGAGGAAAACAGCTCATTTTCTGCATTTATCATGCGCTTGTCGTAAAGTTTGGTAATTTTCGTTTGAAATTTCTCTCCGTATATTTTCTAGAGCAGGACAATAGAATTGAACTTGACAGACGACGATGGATATCCAATTAATAGCTTGACTTTTGACACAGAGGAAAATAAACCCAACAAACAAACTGGGAAAACGATTTTTAATTTGTGATTGTTACCTGGCGGCTGCAATAATTGAAAAAAATTGACGGTCTGGATTCTTGCACTGTTATAAATGATCGAACTGTTATACTCGTATTAGTTTCTGTACGTTTTTGTTCGTGTTCAAAAACCTAACAATGTCATTTTGTAGTTGAATATTGCAACGAGTAAACAACACTCAACTTAGGGCTTTCTTCTCTTTACGCAAGAATGTTTTTACGTCGATTGAACGTTCCAAATGAAAGTCGATGCATCGAAACGAGAGCTATCAGTTCGCCGAGCGTTTGAGCCACGAGTTGCGAACAAATCAATGTGAGTGCATCTCGTCGAGCGATGAAGAATAAGTGAGAAACGGTGAACGCGGATACCCACTACTCATTTAGTTCACAGAGAGCGCAAAGCGAGAAGTTGTAAACTATCAATCCGGTCTCCGATAAATACATTTCTCAAACTTCCTACACCGCGGTGAAACTGAGAAACGAGTCGGGGATGAAAACGTCCTTTGAGCCGATAGAGATTCGAGTTAACGGAGCAGCCTTTTCTCTCGACAAACACCGCGTGCGTGAGTCGCGGGAAGAAAAGTTAGCCTGGCAAAAACGACTGGCCAGAGGCCAGTATTAGAGGCGCTAAAGTATGACGGAAAGACGAAAAAGGGAAGTCTAAACTGATAGTTTACGAGCGACCGGGGGCTCCTGCATATCGGTTTATCGGCCGAATCCTTTGGGGGCTATTGAATGCATGCCTCTGTACACCGCGTGATGCATTGTTATGGAATGTCATGTGAGATGTTGACTCCCTCTACCCGGACAGTAATTTTAACATCACTAATGCGAGAAATATCTCACGTCTCCGGAAGCCTCGCGCACTTTTCTCGTGCGGATGAACGAAACAATAGACCACGTTTCCGGACTGAAAAAATACTTGAATCCTTCAAATTTCGAATAACCGTGGCAAGGTAAACTATTTTTCTCAGTGCCTCTGTTCGGAGCAGAAAGATAACGTTCCCAATCTTCTTAGCATGATAATGCGCGGGGTATATTGCAACAAGAAACGCTGATTAAAAACAAACACATAGCGTCTTACGAAAACAAAGGGAGTCAGCTCGAATTCACGTACTTATGAGGTGAATATCGTCATCTATTAAAATTTCATCAGCGAGGCTCATCTCGAGTTCAACGTCTGTCTTCTGTCATATTAAAATGTCACGGGCTTCGTTGCCGCGAATTTTGATCAATACCCGAGTTTCAATCATTTTATTATGCCCCACCCTACTGAAATAACACAGGCTTTTCCCCCACGTGACAGTCGTGCATTTCTATTTCAATAATGAGAGTTCGAGGCAGAAAGAATGAAGATTTAAAAACGCCCATGTAAAGCTCCATTAGCGAGTCGCAATTTCTCGTGGAATCCCACAAACAGATTTCATCATGATGCTTTTCCTTGAAAGTTTAATGGTTAAGAATTCTCTCTGAGCGATGGGCGAACAATTAACCACGATTAATTATTCCAAACTCTTTTAACGGATCAGGCAACAAGCGACTTTGAAGGACGTTAATCCTGGGGAGCGTAGCAACAATGTAGGAAAAGGAATTAAGGGGTTACGTGGACCTGGGATAGAAAATAGATCGAACGAGACGACGACCTTTCACCTCCGCTTGTCGATACTTGTTATTGTCGAATTCTCGCTGGTATAACGAAATCACAAAACTTTAAATAGAATTCAAAGACTTAGCACTGGTAAGATTTCGATGCAAATGTTGATAAACTTTCGATGCGCGATAGTAAAATGCATGTTGCTCGTAATTATGGTGGCAGCGGAACCGATCGTTTTGCAAAATGCAACTTTTTATCATTAGTTCGAGAAGCGCGGGATGAAAATGCCTTTTCAAAAACGAGGATCCAGCAAAAGATGCTTGCTTTTCATTACGTCGTTTCCCGATGTCTTCGCTTTGGAATGGAGCACTTATATACACAGGGCATTTCCTCCTCTCGAAGTGATATTACCCATTATTCTCGGCGCATGTACATGCACCTGTTTAAACTCTGCATAGCAGACAATTTACGACACTTTCTGGAGCGCCGGCTAATCCAGTTGCTCTGAGGAAATTTGTGACATTTACCGGCGTTACGCGAATCGAGTTTAATCCCAACGCGCACTTGTTTCTGATAACTCTTGATGAGCGATCAAATATGATCAAACGCCCTTTTGTATTGCGTGCAACTTGAAACTTTTACAAACAAACTTACGTTGCGCTGACAGCAAGAGGATCGGACTGCTCGACAAATTCCCCTGGTGAACCTGGAATTACGAGGAAGATTATCAGAATCGTTCTCATTACTACCGGCGCTGAGCTCGCTGCCGGAGCATGCAAAATTTTCAATTGTTACATTCCTCTGATTATTTAATTGAGCTATCATTGTGATTTGTTGCTCGGCGGGGCATTAGCTTTTACGGTTATGGTTAGCATGGACCATCTCTTCATTGTATAATTAACTCGCAGCTTTTCACTCTAATAGCGTTAGTTCGAGCAATGCGTGCACACGATGTACATCACTTTTACGATCAATGGCAATATCGTCGAGCGCATAATGCTCTGGGATAATAGCGTGGACTTTTAATTTCTCGTTGACAAATAAAGGCATGATCATTTCACATTTCAAAGGGAACGAAATTGATCCAGCGGAAAAATGAAGAAACGCGTGAGGGAAACAAATTTTTTAATCATACTTAATCTTAAACGACGTCGAGGATTTAGCAGTTAATCACGGGAGAGGACAAAAATGCGAATATTAAGCTTCGTTTTCCGGGTCGGTCGACGCCCGTGTCGACGTGCGTTAGCTTTCAAATTTTTCAAGCGTCCAGGCAAGGGTTCCCCTTGTCCCTAATCGAGTTCCTATAGCCGTCGCCACGCGTGCGCGAGAAATTCTGACAATTTTTCATTCCCCCTTTTTTTCTCGCTCTCCGCGACTCAAAATCCCCATTCGCCCTGGCCGAGAATAATAAATGGAGTAGGTGCGTACGCGAGCCTACTTTTCAATGTGAGACTAAGAGTCAATAAGTGTCGAGGAATGATCTACGGTCCTCTGCCCCTGTAATAAGGTGCCCCGAAACTCCCACACTTTCCATGCTATGATAAATTTCGCGTTCTTTTTCTACCTTTCCGCAGGCTAAAACATTCTTTACACTTTTCAACTCTGTTTGGGAACGGAAAAAAATCAATCCAATTTTTCTCTGTGCTTTTTTCACGGCGAGAAAGTAACTATTCGCTCATCGACACGACTCGAATCAGTCTCGCGTCCTGCGATATTAAATAAAAATTCATGCCGGACCCGCGATGAATTATTCAGCGAGCGATTCTGGAAAAAAGACGGAGTGCAAACAGAAGGAGGTTTGACCGGGGCATCGCGAGATTTGCAAGATTGTGGCAAGAGTTGGAGGGAAATAATGAAATGCGTGATTACTGCGTAATATTGCAGGCGTAAGGTGAGAGAGGTCGTTTGGTTTGGACGTTAATTGCCAGTTTAAATCATTTTGCGAATACGAATTGTAATGAATTTAACATATACCATATTTAACGCAAAATACACTCAAGTTTTCAAAATTCATGTGTTTATACAAAATTCACAGAAATTTTGAAATCTCCACCCTAAGATTCGAACTCAGAGCTCAACACTCGACGCACTTATAAAATATACCTCGCGCTATTCACTCGGCTACGCTCATGATCTAAGTTCACCTGGAATTACCGCTGAAATTATTCAACGTCGTGGAGGAATTCAAGACATTCAACATTAAATTTGCATGAAATTTAAGAATTTTTTATCAGTGTTATAAAAACTTTGAGTCTTACAACGAGACAAGGAAAAATTTATCGACGTTAAAGCTGAGATTCGTGTTTAATTTTCCGTGCTGATAAAATGATATTATTTCGTTACGTTCTATAAAATTTTTCTTTTTCTCGCGCGCACTTCGAGAAACTCGTAAAACAGAACGAGCTGCGGGCTTCGATAATTTCTTGAGGGGCATAATCGAAAGATGCTCGTGACAGATGCGAGGAGAAATCGTAGAATGTGGCCCGGTGGAAGATGAGTGATGTAACAAACGATGATAAATGCCAGCTGCCGTTGGCTCATGACGAATCTCGCCGAAGTGTCGGGACGCGAAATTACTTCCGACTTCCGGTAGTTCCGCTTTTCCAAGCGTGATAACTTACGAAGCATCAGCTGGCTAAGACGTAAAAGACAATATTCAGTAGAGAAACAACGGATGCGATGCAAAACTGGAGGCGGTGCACTTAAAACACCACTTCGCCCGTGAAAACTCACTTTTGACAGATGACAGACTGTTTTGCCTGGCGGAACTGAACATTTCATGAATACCAAAAAGACGGCATTTGCATTTCTAAAATTATCCCTCGAGTTTTTGCTCTGATCATGAAAATTCCGCTGAATAATAAGCTCTGGGAGTTAAAAAAAAACATCGCGCACCTCGCTAAACGTAATGAAACTTTGAAATCAAAAGTTTCTCGAGTTAAAAACGGTAAAAATAAAAGAGATTTTCCAAGGCACTTTACACTGCCGAGAATGAAATACATCTTCTTCACTTCTTATCTCTGTCTTTCCGTCAAGCGATCAAAATTAAGCATCGCGCATAAATATCCTTTGCAGATCGTATCATCCGACATCTCTCTTTGTCCCGCGCGCATTCCACGCTACTTGCGGCGCCTAAATCCAGCCCTAAATCGCGCCCACGCGATTTCATAGCCGAAATCCTCGCGGCGGGTGCAGAGGACAGGGCAGCAGACGTCTGCCTGCCCTCGGGAACTTGCAAATCTTCCCGATCCCAGTGGAAAGTGGCGGAGGGTCCCTGTCTTTTCTAGAGGGAGAAAAGAAGAAGAAGAGCGTAACTGAGTCGCGCTCAACTACACGCAACCCCAGCATAAATGCGCAGGGCTTAAACGTTTATATCGAGTAAGGGGACGTTGCTGGAACAGAGATTTGCAGCGTTTCTAGTCGAGAATTATAGGCGAGGGAAGATCTGTTTGGTCTGATACAATCGACAAATTTCAGGAAAAATATGCTCTTTGGGAAAGAGACGCCGAGCGAGAGGGAGGAGGCTGCGCCGTGATGAGAAAAATATCTAAACGTAGATCAGTGGTGACGGGTAGTCTCGCTGAGCCGCTAAAGTGCTTCAGACGCCGGCACTCGAGCTCGATAATCGCGGGCGAAGAACGCGGATTGTACTCGACGAGGAAGGTGATACAGCCAAGCAAAGCCGGCGCATTTTTTTCGTCGGGAAAGAACATCGAAAAAAAGTTATTTCGTTACATGATTTTCCGAGAACGCGGGAAATAGCCGAGAAATCTCTCGTTTAGTCTTGCCGAAAGTTCATTAATCAAGCCGACTTTCATGTTACACAGGACGTTCCTCGGGGTACAAAACAAGACAGGACACCGTCATTACTCTTAATAGGGAGTTGCACTTTCACCCCTTTATGCTCCACGAGCGGGGAAAGTGCGGCGCGGATTAATATTAATTAGGAGCTTGGGTATGCTTTTATTAAATCAGTGACTAGCTTGACATTGCCTCCGTTTCCCTAGCTATTCTACACGCTAAAACACACCAGACGTCTTGCATAAACCGTGTCTCCCGTAAGAGCAGAGACTGCTGTAATACGGCTTTACCGTTCCTTTCGAGACGTCTGCTTCGTGACGGATGCTGCTCCCTCGCATTCTCGCTGTCTCGTGCCCGCAATCGCTTCGCGAATACACGATTTTCCGGTGTCTCTAAACACCTCATACCCTCGGGAAAGAAACTTGTCGCGCCTCCACGAAATCGAGACTCGACTTCCGCGCTTTCGTGAATTCCTCGAATTTTCGGGAACTTGTTTAATTCCTATCGATCGTTCAATAAAACTTGATGTTATTGGCCGAACGGTTAGGACGACACGGTAAAACACAAAGTGAAAAGAAGCCAAGACGTCGCGCATCGCGGAAACGAGTCACGTCGGGTCCAAGTCAACGGCGACGGTCTCGTGCCAGGAAAGGTGCAACGGCACTCGGCCGGAAAAGTCGGGGGCCACCTTGAATCTTTTAGGATTGCAGTTACAGTAACGAGTGCAATACAACCAGCCGGCGCCAACGAGATTCAATTATTCATCTCGGGTCACGTGAAATATGCAAAGATCCTTCCGAATCCGCCGACCATAAAGTGTAAACGAAAAACGAGAAAGCAACGATTAAAGATTTAACCCTCGTTCCGCGGAGTTTTGAAAAATGATGAACTTTGCGTCCAATTATTTCCCTCGAAAATTATTCTTTCGTTGATGAATTCTGCCCCAGGAAAAATTGCATCCCCGATTAAAAGGATTTCGAGATTACATTCGAGGCGCGGTTTCCTTCGACGGATTGAACTCGAAACAAATATTTTCGATGAGTTATGTATAAATTGCTTTGCCACGTGAAAAATGGTCCGGTGATGCTTGGAAACGCTTCGGAGTCTGAATTTAAAACGGATTGCGATTGAATCGTTCGCTCCTACAATGCCGAAGGCAAGCTTTTTTCACGGCCGATCGGATTAGATGGGCTTCATGAATAAAAACGTAATTTTTCAGATTACTGTGTCGCGCAATGTCGAACCGTAGAGTGGGAGATTGGCTGATAGGCAGTAAAAGAAAGGGGAGAAGGAAAAAAAATCGCAAGGTCTCGTGAGAAAGAGCAGAGATTGCTTCCGGCGTTCAACTTTTTTCTTCGATACTTAAACAGTTTCTGGCATCGTTTTCCGACGGTTTGACATTACATTTTTTTGCCTGAGTGATACGCTCAGGAGGAAGTCTCATTGTTCTCATGAAGCATTCTATATTTGAACGATTAAGACCGTAAAGTGCTTGAACCTGTGCACCACGGAGCCTCTCGTGGAAGCTTAAATGGACCGTTGCACAGATAAGTACTGTGTATGCAGCCAAGGTTGCCCGTACGCTTCATTTAATCCAGCTTCATTTAGCCCGAATGTTTTTCTCTTTTGACGTGACTATCCAGTTTGTTGCGAGCCCTGGACTTTGGTAATTTTAGTCTAATTACGTTGAAATTGGTCGAGTTCTTTTAATTAACGACGCAGTTCGCTGAGCAGTGCGAAAGAGGAAACTCGCGTTTAAAACCGAAGAAAATTGTACCCCGTTACAATGACGAAATCCAATTTTTATAATGTCCACAAAGAAAAAGTTTGATTTTAATTACTCGACTCAAACAAGTTTTTTTAATCAACTTATCCAATTATTTTTCAATCTTTTTTATTCCGTCTCGTTAGAACTTGAACAAACGATGGGACCAAGAAAAATATTTTGTTTGCTGAGTGGGGATTTTACCCGAAATTGAAAAAATCGTTGCCTGAGTGCTCGTATTTCCACACGCGGACGAATAAATCGAATCAACTTTTCAATGGTCGTCTGTGCTTTACATAATCCAAACGGATGAATTTTAAATTTGCGCTAGGGTATTCGAAGCTAAACGGGGGAACAATTGCTTTTATGAAATTATATTCTGTGCGACGTGAACAACGGCGCGAATCAATGTTGTCAAACAACGTCGAGGACTAATAAATACATTCAATTCGAGTCCGCGTACGTTGGGCGATTTTTGGATAATTCTAAAGACTCGAATGGCTATTTCGTTCCTTTTTTGCGTCGGAGAATTTCGCAGTTGAATGGCTTCCTGGTCCGGCAATTTATCGAGTTAATTTATCAGTTTATTGCGAGGCGTTTTTTCTCGACTTTTAAATCGCTGCTGGAATATAGCGCGCAAATGAAAAGCTCGCGGCGGAAATCACAATCTTTTATGCAATTTAAAGCTCATGAATCATATGTGGTTTTTAATAAACAAGATTTTTAAAAAAAGTCATAAAAACAGGAACAATTCCAACACAAATTATTTTTTGTACTCGACGAAACTGTTTTTTTACCCTCATTTAAGTTTCCAATTATCAATACTTTTTTTAAGTGGAAGTTGACATAAAATTACTAAAATTTATGTCCATTAAAAGCGTGTTCATTATATGGACTTCATTGTAGATTAATGAAATAAAATTTGTAAAACAAAAACAAACGTAAAAATAAAAATTAATTCGTGTTACGCAGGCTTCAAAGGACATGTTCTTCAAACGGCTCATTTTCCCATTTTCAAGGCTTTTACACAATGAAATGTATCATAAACGGAACGCAAGTCTTTGTCGTGCAAAGTAATATTCGGAACCAGAACAGATACATTTCTAACGACGCATCTCATTTCACAATTACTAATAAAGTGGTAACATCCAAGTATGAACATTTCCTGACCATATTTAAGCGTCGTTAAAAGCTATAAAACAATTCCTGAATGAATTTCCATCCCCGGGCTCACTTTCCCGGCAGACTCCTTTCACGAAACCGCTCCAGTTTGGCCATAAAAACAAGTGCGTGGCGCATAAGCTCTCGCTCTCGGTGGTGGAAAGTATCGAGTCCTCGACGAAAGTAGCTCGATTTACGAGTGAAAAGAGGCTCGTAGGATGTGGGCTAAAGTTCGTCCATGTCGCAGACGGCTTTATGGCCCGGCGTTAAACTTTTATACGACCGTGAGGGACCATTGCCGCCCTTTGCACCCGACAACGTCGAGGAACAGACCGTTATTTGAATGCATTTTATCGATTATTACCTCGGCCGAGGGAGCTCACGTGGACGCAGTTTTCCGCTGAAGAAGGATTCAAATGGTATTGTTATCGCGCCCGTTACAAAGCCCGATACTTTTTTTCTTCCTTCCATTGTAAAGTGCGACACCGTATCTCACTTTTTCTTGTTACTTATGAGTTATACGAATCCTTTGGAGCGCGCGTTCCTCCCGTTTTGCCTTCCCATTCAAACGCGATCGAATTTTCACGCGATTCGAATGAAAGTTTTAAAGTGTTTGAGAGCATTGAAATTCGTGTTATCGTTTGTCCTCTGAGTTATTCATTTCATTTTTCCATCTGTGCGTAAATGGAACGAACACTTTTCCATAGATGCTGCTGCGCATTGGCAACGTTTCATGTCGGGCGGAATGATATATTTGACAAGTTCGCATATTGGTCCTACATATTACATGCGATAGAAAATGTCTGACCGCATCTAGCATCGATTCACTGGCGCAACTGTTGTGCCACTGCATTATGAAGTGAATATTCGAGTCACCTTGTCGACTCGTATCGCCAAATTCGCGCACATGTATCGCATTGGCGCTGTGCAAACAGCGTTCAGAGTTGACAGGTACTTTAACGATAGTAAAAAAACTCTTTTTATGGATCGCAAATTGTGTCAAAGTGTTGTGGAAACAATGCTAAATAAATAAACATATTATACTATGATATCTTGGGAATTATTTCACTGCTCAGAACCGTTGAATTCTTGTTTGGTAACAATGAATAATTCGTAACTAATTCTATCTACAGCTAAAACGCGGGTTGTACTTGGTTTGAAAATAGATATGAAATCTGTTCGTTACATCGGACATTCTGTCCGTCAAACTTCTATTTTTCAAGTAATCTCGATGTATTTGTGTTTCCAGATGTTTTTGCATTCAAAAGTTGAAATTGAACGTCACTGAAAAAGATTGCGGAGGACAAAAGTTTCGTTACGACTTTGTTGTGTACCTTTTATGAAACATAAAAATTGCATAGCTTATACAAAAATAAAAACAATTTATGACTTTTCTTTGCATTTTTAGAGAAACATAATTGCCTTTTTTAGCGACTACTTTTTCAGCGCTTCAATACAAAATTTATCATCAAAATTTTGCCTATAACTTCGCGCTGCAGATATCGTTCTGTTCACTTCTTTTTTTCTTTTTGTCAATGCAAACAATATTTCTTGGCACTACACCTAGACAATTTTGTTTTTCATTACACCGAAATTTAAATTACTTAAAAACAAAATAATTCCTCGAAACATGCAAGAGAAAAGAGATTAACCTTTTCTTGTTAAAGTGTAACTTATAATTGTCTCCGTGTTTTAAATAATAGAGCAATTTAAAACAAACATGTAAATTCCAGAACATTACCGGGCAATTTTCATCAATACTCTTGTTTTTAGAGTAAGATACTTCGCGGCATGCATAGATATAGTACTCAAACCATGAACTCGCTCGCACGTACGATTTTCATTTATGAATATGTAGAGCCAGCGGCAGACCCTGGAAAACTCGCGATAGTTGAACATGAATATGCTAAACGTGCGAGAGGCAAAGAAATTTTTCTGCATCCAACATCTTCCAAATGTTTACATTTCCCGAAAAATATAAATATTAGAGTTGAATTATACGCCGATGAAAACGAGCAAGATTACAAGCTGATTCGCAATTGTACAAACGCGTACAAAAAACGATTTTTCACAAGCGCGTGTCACGCTTCCATAAGCATTCGGTTCGACTGCATTTCCAGGATAATAATTGCGCTCTTTCTCTTTAAGTATCAAGAGCGCTCAGATTGCCCGTTTGGTCGTTTACGGAACCGGAGAAGTACACCGAATATGTATGTACGGCGATTAGAGCAGGCAATTTTTGTTTTCAACGAAAGACCAGACGAAGCTGCATGCCAACGTCCCATAAACATTTGAGAGTCATTATTGTCCCAGTGGGAACAGACAATAATTAAAGTAACTGGAAAAAACTACCTCGAATAGAATTTCAAAAACTTTTCTCCTTGGTTACATTGCATTTCTGTGCTTCGTGTTTCATTGTAAAGATTTCTTGTTACTTCTGGCGTATTGCTTTCAAAAATATTTCGATTTGAAAATGTTCGGAGATAAGCAAGGTAATACTTTATTTCCTTCCCTCTTCAACCGCCGCCGTCTTACATGTCCCTTCGTTTCCTTTAATTTCCTGACAGAAAATTGATAATTCTACTTCACCAATACATTTCCAAGCATTTCTTTCTTGCCGCAAGTCCTCGCAGTTAGTAAGTTTTTTTCATTTTCCGACGTCGGATGCAAAACTCCAGACTTTTTATGAATAATGAATTGACGTATCCAATTTTTCTTCGCTGCGTAACATTCCATTTCCAACACGTAACGGTAATTGAAGGAAATATTGATTCAACCGTTTTTCCTCGTTTCGAATCGACGAAAAGAGGACGATGAAAAATTAGGAAAAATGCATCCTCGCTTTAATGTCAGAGTAACGGTAAAACTTTGCAGCTTTGGTAGTGATTGGAGATTTTATCACTGCGCCGAGACGTCAATCGTCGCTTTCTTGCCGAGATTTATTGCACGAGCGTATAAACCAGACACTGGCAATTTACATTCCCGTCGTCACGCGCCTGCTTTTCCTGTGTCAATTCGGCGTGATCTCTTCGAGACGTCTCCTTTAGACGAGCCGACATTACCGAGGATCGCGAACCGAGTATCAAAGACTACGTATCAAGAGCAAATGAACGCTCGGGAATAAAGAGTGCTCTAGGATGGAAAATTAAAAATTGAGTCTGTCCAATCAACAGAACAAAAACATTGTTGAAACGTAGATTTCTTAGGTTGATAAAACGATTGAATACCTGTTTATCACTTTCTTTGAAGTCTTCTCTCGGATTAGATCTAAATTAGACCTGAATTGAACCTAAAATCAACTGTAAGATGAAATATTCGGTATAAACAAGGTCAAAATGACCTTATCTTGTTATAAATCAGGCCTATCCGATATTAGATCTAAATTACGACTAATAATGGGCAGGCTTGATTAAAACCCAGATTAGGCCTAGATGGATCTGAATTAAACCGAAAATTTGACTGTGAAAATGGAATATCGGGAAAATCTACCCTATATAACTGGCTTTCGTATAAAAAACTTAAATGCGACGTTAACATTTCCGACAAGAAAGATATTACGTGGAATTAATGAGGAAAAATCAATAAAATCGCCAACTGTAAAATTATCAAAATTGTTCAGCTTCGGCGTTCTGAATAACGCTCAAATTCGTTCGAATAATGAAATTTGCTCGATGAACGTGAAAATTCAGTAAGAAGAGAAGTAGATTAGTGCACTTCACAGAATGTACTGTTATGCATATCAAACGTAAAAATGTCTTCAAAGGACCTTCGACTTGTAAAATTTGCATTCTGAATCAAAAAAGACTGACTCGGGTCTTGCTTCGCGAGCCGGCATCATCCAGACACAAAGGGAATCGCATATTGAAAGAACAGACTATAAGAAATCGGGTCAAGGCATCGTAAGAGGAAAAGGATTTCTTTTCGCGATGACGAAGTGCCTCGAAATTAGTTTACCCTCGTAAACTAATTTCCCTCCAGCCGTTTTCTTTGTCCGAGGAATGATTTTTTACCTTCTCGTTTCCTCTCGAAACTTGATTACCACTCATTCCACATTGTTTTATAAACAAAATAATACACTCTTCGAATTTATCCTGGTGAATTTGCTCGCAATTTAATTTGTAGAAGTAGTTCAAAACGTGCAACGCAAGTACGAAAAGCGACGAAATAGTAAAAGAAATTCGCTCGCTCTCGCCGTTGACAAGGAATTTACTTTGGAAATCATCGAGGGAAGTTTTCGGGCCAACTGCCGGGCGAAACTCAATTACAGTCGTTATCGAACAGCGACTGGATTTCGAGGTGGCAATATCTGCCGAGTACCGAGTCTTATTTTCGTACAAATGGAATCCACTTGAGTCGAGATTTTTATTTTTCTCAGCCGGAAGAAACCGATTTTGTGAGTGCGAAAAATTGCCTAATACTCTTAACTTTTCTTTGTAGTTTCCGGTGGAAAATTAGGTTTTAAACGTTCGTATAAAGGGAGTAACTTGGTAGCAACCATAATTCACTTCTTGCATTTTAGACTCGCGTAATCCTTTGACTTAGTGGCTCGAGGCCTAAAGAGACGTTATCTCAGTCGACACGTTGAGACATAAGTCCCGCTGTGCGTCTATTAAAGGTTAAAGGGGTCGCGCCGGGTACTAGAAGCGATAATTTGTTCGATATTAATTGCGGAGCAGATAATGGCAAGTGCCATTTACCCATGTTTACCCTCTTTGTGTAGCTTAACGAGAGATTTAATCGGTCGGAGAGACACAATGAACACGAATCCGTATGAAATTATTCGAGAGCGAAATCTGTCCTCGACTCGTGACTCTTTAATTCGCACCTTTTTATCTCCACCTTGAGCCACAAATTCGATCGAAATCCCGCGATAATCGCGAGTCACGATATCAAATCAAGAGCGACCGCAAGAAGAGCGCTCCGCAATTTTCCGAGCAGTCTCCCGTGAAATTATTCTCCTTCGGATCACGCATTTATTACGAGGAGAAGCCTCGAGCAGCCGGGAAGGGACCGCGCGCGATCTTCTCGCGGTGCAAATTGCGCTTTGCGAAGCGCGGCAAATCGCATCAGTAGACTCACCCCTCGTAAGCGCGGCGACCCTTGGCCGATCTCTCGCTACCCGAATTCCCTCGAAGAGTCGGAGTCGAGTTGCCCGAAGCGTCTTGGCATAAATTCCGCAGCTCGACTCGCCTCGCGGCCGGATATTTAGATGCGACTCGAGATAAACCCAAAACCGACCGCGCCGCCTGGGATTTCTGATACCGCTGCATGCGACATGCAATCGGCAAATTCTCGTCATTGTTATCTCGACAATTTCATATTCACCTTTTGGGCGAGTAATAGTTCTAAATAAAAGCGTCTTTCAATTATTTCTACGAAAAGTATACATTTGTGTGATGGATTTTGATGTGATAAGCGTATTTGTCTAGCGATACAATATTTCGCGGGTTTTTTAACGCGTCGCTGCGATACTCCTTTATTCTCGTGCATACACCTGCTTTTGTGTAGCAACAAGATTGTAAATCGAATAAAATCCTCGGAAATATTGTACCACGGACTTCTGGGTGGACAAAAAATATTTTGATTGATCTCCTCTGTGCTAAAAAACAGAATGCGTCCTTCGTTTCTAGCAAAAAATATTTGTACAACGCAATAATTTGCCCTGTAATAATTTTCGGAGTTAAATTTCCCCGCAGTTCGTGAAGTTTGCGAATTTTTTCTCCGATTTCAATCATCGACCATCGCGACGTGTTTTCTCGGCGGTTAATTTGATTAATGGAACTTTGCGCTTTATCGGCCCGAGCATCATTGACTTTTGGTACGACGCATGCAAGAGCAATCGCAACGAAAAATCTCGAAACTCAATTTCCTGCACAGAAGTACATGCCGCAGTGCCCTGTGGAACATGCCGAGACTTTGCCGAGACATCTGCCACCGCGAATGCACCTCTAAGGTTATCTCCATTAAATTTCCATTCCCTGACTTCTTCGCGTTTGATAAGCAACGCGAAAAATTGATGAATGCAGAAATAAAATCCTGAAAATAGCGGTGAAAAATTTATATGATGAAAACTGGCAGCTGAAATGAATACATTGTCGATCTTCATATCGAATGCATTTACGTGATTTATCATACGGAGAGAAAGCCAGACGGGGTACTCGCGTGGAGGAATAAAAAATTTCGTTTCACCGGTTCTGCTTAAAAATTAAACAGAGGAAGACGTGAAATAAAAAATATCAGTTTTCGGTCGGAAAAGAATCGTCGGCGACTCTCGAACGTCCCAGGAGACGATACGGTTCACGTACCAGCCACGTTTTCCAACCGCGGCGGACTATAATTTCACGTGCTTGGTAATAACAGCAAATTTCTTTCCTGACCCGATCGTTCATTGCGTTATTTTAATGAGACCATTGTTGAAAATGAACGAAAATTGACAACTCTACTGTCTGGGAAACGATTTCATTTACATCGTTATCGCCAATTCTGCTCTAATTTCGCAATTCGCAAGTTTCAGTCGTTAAATGAGACGTATTCAAATGGACAATTTGGCGCCATTAAAAAATTCAACGTTTTTTCGCTACAAATTTTATTGCGAGTAACGTAGAAATGCGCTCTTTCTGTTTCAGGTCAAAGTAATGCTGAGAGTATCCTCTGGAGAAGGCGGTAGTTTCTTTAACGCCGACAAGCGGAAAAAGCAAATAACTTTGATTGATCCAGCGTCGGCTCAGTCATCGACTGCCGAAGACAGAAGACCAACTGTTGCCGCCCCAAAAATGTTTGCCTTTGACGCTATTTTCACCGAAGAAGACTCTCAGGTTCGTTCACCGATTAATTATTTGTTTGGAAAATTTTGTCGAGGAAAGGAAAACACTCGAAAATGCATTTTTCGCTATGATTCAAATGAACCGCAAATAACGATAAATAATAATAAAATACCGTGAGACGTGAACTGGGAAAACAAAATCAAAGTTGGGCGTTTGTACGTGCCCCTGCAGCGATCAACCTGCGTTTGTCCCAGAAAAGCGGCGACGTCTCTGCCAGGCGCATAACTAAACTAATTTTCAAACCTCCAAGACTCGCAAGTAAAACTTTGACACACACGCATCTTTTTCCCGCTGCAGTTTCAAACATTTTATTAATCATTTATTTACTTCGACCTTTCTACACGCTTGAAGGGAATATGTTGTTAAAAAGGAGTCGAGTCATATTTATTTTCCGACAAAAACAATCGTCGAAGTTTTTCCGTGCATCCAATTTGTGAGATTTTCATCAGGATAATAAATTCCAAGCGTAGAATACGAGCGATGTTTTTCGATATTAAAAATAAATCTATTACTCGCTGCCCTGTCATCAGAAAATGAGACTACATCCGCAGTTATCTTGGAACGCGAAAGTCGAAGAGAAAATACTTTCCTGTATTTCTAAATAAACCAATGCTCCTCCGGGACATTATCGAGCCGGAGATTCAAATGAGGTAGTCGAGTCTCGTGGGTTCGCATTCGTCTGTCGATTCCAGTCTTCGCTTTCACATACAGTGAAACAGCAGACACGGAAATTCTCCAGAGTCCAGCTGACTTTCCTCGCCCTTTCCACTCATCCCTATCCGTCCCTTCATATCCCATTGCCCTTCGTGCTCGTTTAAAGCACCTATGGAAACCAATCGATTGATCCGATCACGTGTCCACCGGCGATTGTCATCGGAAGATACAATGCAGAGCTGCACTTGTCGCGTCTGTGTTTCCGCTTCTCGTCTAAAACGACGAATGCGCGCTCGTGTATTCTTTCTCCGAATGAATTCGCAGCATCAGATTGGCCTCTAACAACGTCAAACGCACTCTTTGTCGAAACGTTTGCTTTTGATTTTCCCTGTTCATTGATGTTTTTTCAAAAGCCATGCCCCGATTGGACGTTTCGTCGGATCAATCGCATTCCCATAAGCATTGCAAGGGCTAAAATTTTTTATCCATTCACAATGTACGGAATTCACTGGGTGAATTCTTGCTGAACCGAAAACTCGCGCTTTGTTAAAATGTTTGCTTTTCATTATTCCAACGATTCTCTTTCAATATAGATATACATGATAATCTTGTTATATTTGACGTGAAATACACACTTGAGGAATCAAACTTCGGAGACACTTGGATTTTAAAAATTCATATAACTGTGTTTCGAATTCACGATACATTTTGGATCATTTTTAAGACATTGTACATCTACTGAATGTTGCAAACTTTCGTGTGATTAAAGATTCTTCAATATTTCTGAGATCATTTCAATACTCGTTATCGGAAAACTATTTATTTGTTTATTGTACTCGTCTATTGGAAACAAATTTACTCTGGAATCGATAGCAACTTGATTGAATATTACTGCTTTGTACTAGCGATGATCCCTTGTTGCACTGAAGCAAGCAGAGTGAATATTTAATCATTGATACAGCCCGATAAGAAGGATTAATGGAAAGGACATCGCTTTTCTTGTCTTTTTGAATTTCTTTTCGAATCATATTTAAAAATAAATATACATAGTTCGCATCTCGTCATAACAGTGATAATTTTTATCACCGTGACATTATCGTAACAGCTTCCCAGATTATTAACACAGCAAACTGTAATCTTAAATCCGAAATAAGATGAACTTTGAGCGACGATTTGTTTGTTTCGGAAGCATTTTAATGAATCCACGATTATTACGTATAAATTCTCGCGTTTCAAAGTAAACTAATCTATTAGTTGAGTGCATTTCAAAGTCTGATATACATCACCTGATACAACCTCACCATGAAAAGTCAGTGCTGATCAAAGCGCAAGTCAATTAGTTTTCAACTTGTAGAACGAAAGTCTCTTTGAGGTCGAGACGTGAATAATTAATTTCTGAAAGTTCAAACAAGATTCTTCGAGTGCTCGGAATTAAGTCATTCCGCGTCGTCTCTTTCATTTTTCACATTATGGGCTGAAAAACTCCATTGATTCTCCCGAAAATGGCAACGTACTCGATGAACCAAAATGTAATTTGACCCAAATGTTTTTTATACGTTTCCCGCATATATCTACAATGTAATTCCGTATTTGGCGAGATAAAATCAGCAAAGGGTCACGGTTCCGCGATCTAAGCATCTTCGCTCCGGATCAGCCATCATCGTGGAAGCGCCGATAAGCCCCGCATTTGTGAACTTGACAATTTCACTGATATCTTCAACGAAGAGCCTGACAAATCCCTGTGGGTCACAATAGGCCGTTACGTGCTTCGACGGCGCACGAAAAACAACAAACATCATTAATTTTCTTTTGTGCAAAATTGAACGGAAACAGATTCGAAGATCCACAGAGAATCTGATACTTTGATCGATAAATCAAATCAATTTGAATTCTATTCAAAAAATCGAATTAAATTGCCGACAAGAGAACATTACTGCCAGAAGCTAAAAGATCCGTATCTTCAAGAAAACTAAAAATTGATATTTTGTGTTATTTCGATGTAGGGTAAGTTGGAGAGAGATGGGCCACTTTTTTGTAAATTGTTGCTGGTACTTACCAATTCAATATAAAAAATCTAAAAAAATCTCCATAACATTGTTTGATGGCTGTAGAACAATGATTTGATCAAAGTTTTTAATCATTGTTTGTTCTTAATATTATAAGAGACAGTTGAAAAAATTTCGTAAAATTGTCAATTTTGAAAGTTTTTAGGGAGAGATGGGCCGCTGCGATCATTTATTTAAAGTTTGTGAATTTTCCTTTCCAAATGTTGTATTGATCAATATTTATGAAAATTCGTAACTAAACTAGTTCGGAAATGATACATTAGTAATAAAAAAAGGTCGTTGAAGTCGAAATTTTTTGTCTACCGTTTTTGCAAGATTCAACTTCAATATTTCAACTTGAATATTTAAAGTAAGTTTTTTTAATGGAAACTGCACTAATGTTTAATGTCTGGTGCGATTCGCGAAAAAGTGTTGTATTATTCGAATTATTGATTGGCCCCTCTCCCAAAAAAAAAATGGCCCGTCTCTCCCGAATAGATGAAGAAAGATGGGCACCACGATTAAATCGTAATGTCAACATTCAAAATGGTCTACAAAGCATACGTACCTTCCAGAAGGTTATGTTCACTTGTTGAACGCTAATTAATTGGAATATAATTCGATTTGTTTGCGTACTCGCGAAAAAATATATGAAGGCTGAAAAACTTACGCCTGTTTTTTAACGGTAACGGAAATAGGAAGTTATTTCTCTCAAAAACTATGACAGGGATCGACGCGTTTTAGACGAGTTTTTTGTTGACTTGTTATCACACGCACTAACACGAAAAATGGGCACGATAGTGTGAAGGACGTGGAAATGGGAAAGAGTGGCCCATCTCTCCCGGTGGCCCATCTCTCCCGAATTTACCCTAACAAAATTGATGACTGGTTGAATTATGAGTACAACTAAATGAGTACATGCATGAAAAATTATCAAATAAGGTTTTTTTTTAAACTCGGGAGAAATTTTCCTTTTGAGAAACAGTAAAATTCGTTGCACTGACGTGACAAATTTCAGTAATCGACGATGAACAGTTTCAATGCATTACGATGGAAATCTTAAGCTTGGTTCAGACGGTGATTTTTCCTGCAAGTTTTCTTGCGGGCAGCCCTGCTTGCTGCTGCGCGCTCTGCGCTGCAGCGAGTCGTGCAGGGTAATCTGCTACTTTTTGACCCCACACGAAGCATGGTGTCAAGCTGCATTCATTGCTAGCTTGTGCTTATGTGCGCACTTCATGTGTAATCCTGGACGCTGTTGCAAGTTTTCTTGCAGGGATGCCCGCAAGAAAACTTGCAGGAAAAAAATAACCGGGCTTTACTGTTAAAAAACAGGAAAATGAGTTATCCACAAAGATAAATTTCAGGGTACAGAATTCTCTGTTAGGAAAAAAGTATATTTACTATTAAAACAGTAAATTAAACCTCGGGTACTGTTAAAAACAGTAAATGTGTGTTTCAACATCCTAATTTTTACTGCGAAATTTCTCCCAGTGTATATTTCTAACGACTTGCTCTAACTTTCTGGCATCGCTACGACATAATCTGTCTGAAAATGAAATTTCAACAACCATTCTCTGAGTTACCGCGATTTAAGTTTTAAAAAACACCGATTTTTGAAAAAACAAAATCTTTGTTTTTAACTTTTATTTCGAAAAATATAAATGGAAGCAAAAAATTATGAATAAACAAAATATAGATATTCACGATCTCTACAACCCCATATTTTTCATTCATCACTTCCAGAATATTTTAATTAATCTTATGACTTCACCTGTTGGTCGATACTTGAACGCGTTTCGAGTGTTCATCCCCTTATTGTATCCGGACCTTCAATTTTACTGCAGACAAATATGTTTAATATTTATAATAACATACTAGCGAGGGTCGATTTTAACATTAGAAAACAATATTTTTACTGTGATAAATTCACAGAGTTTTTAATGGTCAGGCCAAACTTAGACACCAGGAAATAGTGCGGAAATTTTTTTTGAAATTTCTGATGTATTTGCATGAGAAAAAGTACCTAATTGGAAAAATGTGATTAAAATCTTTTCTTTTCGAATCAAACAAATTCAGTACTCACACTCTAAAAATGAATCAGTCAAATCTACTGAAACCAGTGAAACTCACTAATTTTCAAAGTGGGGGATTTAATTTACTCATGAGTATGAAGTAATAAAGACTTTTGAAAAATGTGAAAGTAGTTTTAAAATTTATACAAGGTGGGATTTATTTAAGGGTTGTAGAAAATGTTCAGTCCTGGAAGAGAATTCCACAAATCTCTGTCCCGGAAGGAGGGAAGCCTAATCTAACCTGACGGCTTAGGTAAGGTTTTTACGGAAAATAAGAAAAGCGAGAAAATTTTGCAAAGGCAGAAATGTTATTATAATATTTTATATATTCTTCATTCTTTTTCTTCATCGAGTGGGTTTCAAAATAACTTGGCACAAATTTTATGTTTAGTTTTCAAACTTATTTTGTCTGTTTTTCTTCGAAGAACTACGTCAATAATGAGAGTTTTTTAAAATGATTTGATTACTCACATTTTTTTAGACGTGCTAAAATGTATGAGGAATACTCTTGTTAAACGGCTTAATGATTTTAAAAAAATTGTTCTTAAATATAAATTTTTCGTGCTATGGTACTCGATTGGTCGTAATTTGTTGATTGTTTGATAAAAACTTGAAAAAGTTATCACCATCGAATTCGCAACTTATAAATAAGTCAATAGAGTCAAGCATTTAGAAATAAATTCTTAAGTGCATTTTATATCAACTAGAAGAGATTAGCGCGCCCTATACGAGCGCGCCATTGCAAAGTGTGTGTTGAAATGTTATTAAGGTAGATGTTCCAGTAATGGACCAACTAAGCGAAAATTCGAAATTCAAACGCTGATTTCTCAGTGAAAAATAACTTTTCCGATTTAGCTCTTTTTGTAAACAATGCAGAATTCTCTGAAGAACAAGATGCATTTTTTGTTTTTGTACAGTTGTAATTAGTTTTGCAATTACGTGCAATTAAGTAGTCAGAAGCACGAATGACTTAGTAATGGACATGGCTAGCCCAGTAATGGACATAGGCTTGTCCCAGTAATGGACATACGCTTGGCCAAGTAATCAACATAGAGAAAATTTCCAAGATTCGCAATAGGAAAGAATATCTCAACCTGACAATCATTTAAAATCAACTAAAAGTAATAATAAGAATTTTTATATTTTTGGTCACAAGTAGGGGAGACCGGGGCAGATTCGCCCACCTAAATTCGTTGATCAAATTTAGGTACACAATTAGTGTTGAAAAAAAAAACATATATGCCACCGTACGAAGAATTTTATGTAGTTTATTGTATATGTGG
>JABFQM010001237.1:0-23210 GCA_022816865.1 Zelostemma sp. ZL-2020
AAGAGAGAGAGAGAGACTCTCGCCTTTATTTGGCCCGGGCCCCCAGATGCAGGCACGAATCCAGCCCAAGACCCCCACGACCCCTGCCCCTTTTTCCCTTGGCCCCCGAGCGGCAAACGAGTTTTAAATTGCCCTGGGGTAGAGACGCGCGGAGCCAAGCGCCAAATCCCAAGAAAAATGGAACGCCTAAACGCACCTGACTCGCTTTTGGACGGTGCGAAGCGTGTCACGTAAATTGAGCTTTCGAGTCAAACGGAATGTTGCATAAAAAGCGAGTCTATCGGTAAGCACCGGGCACGATTTACTGCCGCATATTTAACGGGAAATTGATTCGTAATGCGCCCGGGTGCATTTTTTTTACGAGATACGCTATTGTGATAAAACGGGGGGGAGCCTGGTTTTTGAATTTCAATGCGACGCCTCGTGATTTAGTGCCAATATCCAATATTTTAGCCTCGGCCATTTACGACGCTCATTGGACGTAATTGGCAGCTTTACGAGGGACTCGGGGAAAAAAATCGGATGTCGGGGGAACTTTTCTGCGTTGGCGATTTGACGGGCAATAATGCAGGGATCGGGGGAAAGTTGACGTTACCGAGGTACAAATCGTTGCCAGAATTATGCTGCAGGTGGCTGAATCCAATCTGAATTATTTTATCTTGCGTGCACTTGAGGCGAGCGCGGCTCGATTCGCCGATTTCACGGGGAAAACTCAATCTCTCATGTTTTATTTACAACCGATAGAAACCGTTGACGTTTCACTTTTGCGAATCGCGATTCAGCATTGAATCGGAAGCCCGTGGAATCCTCTCTCGGCCCGAGTGATCCGAGAGAGGATTATTAATTGATTAATTGAAAAATATGACCCTTATGGCCTTTTTGGGAAGAAAAAAATGAAAATGATCGCAATTGAATGGAAAAATTCTAGGTTGTATAAAATTTGTTGGGGCTCCTTTTTTTCCAATAAAATTTTGTGGAAGGTCTTTTTGTTCGCGAGAAAAAAATTTAAAAACCCCGAAAAATTGTTATTTTGAAATCAGTGTTTTTTGAAATTTAAATCCCAACAAATCAGTCAATTCAAAAATTGCCCATTTCGTTGTTTGTATCGTACTCACAAGCGCCGGCAAGAACGCTGCACTTGCAAGAAATCTAACGACGCGCGGCGTCTTGCCGCCGCGTCAATCACGCTTTTATATAACATTCCACAGTTTCTACAATTTTCATTATTTCAGCAAGAAATTTCGTAAAAATATTCTTTAAACCCTAAGGAACTTTTTTGCCGCTGGAAGTTTTACGTCGCTAATCGTTCCTTGCTGACTTTTTAATTTATATCGTGCGAAACATGAATTTTGTGCTCATTGATTTGCAATTAAATCTTACTAATTTTTTTGTTGTTTTTTTTCGAATAAGTACCTGCTGGCTAGCATCGCTAGGGTATAAATTTTGAGTGATAAAAATTTCAAAACATTGATTTCAGGTTAAACATTTTTTGTGGCTTTTAATTTTTTTCCAACGAAAAAAGAGACCTGCAAAAAAGTTTTATCGGAAACAAAAGTGCCTCATACAATTGTATACAACCTTGTTTTTTTTCATTTAGCTACGGTCATTTAAATTTTTTTCTTCACAAAAAAGCCATAAGGGTCATAATTTTGAGCCGGTCGAGCGCTCAGCGAGTTATAGAATCCGGGCCTTCAATTATACGCGGCGGGAAACCGAGCGTCCTTGACACGATAGAATTCGGCGGGAGAATTCAATTTACCGGCTGTCGGGAGGCTTCGAGACGATTTGCATCTCCCGATATACAAAACGCGCGATTCCAGATAAGGGAACGACGGGTATTTTACGGGGATTGATCCTCGAGTTCCCCCTGGTGCTTCTCATTTCGCTTGGGACGTTGTTGCGCGCCGATGAGAGAGTTTACCGCGATATCGTTACGTTCTATCGCGCTCGCCGCCATTTTCGCAAGAACAATTTTGAATGGTATTTTCGGCTCGCGTCTCGATAGATTCCGCAGCTGTCGTGCTTTTTGGACGAGGGTCCTGGCATTCTCGAATGCGCGATGCGCTAAAGTACAGATGGTCCCGTGAATCGAGCCACACCCTTTTGCATACGTGCATTTCGCCCGTGGCAGTCTAATCCCGTTGCACGATTGATCTTCCCGGGGAACGCGCGCGCGTTGTGTCCCTCCCGTAGTAGTAGCGGGAGCGTGCGTGGCGGTACTACCGCTCCTTCCTTCCTCCCAAGGCATATCGCGATCGTTTCCACGCGGCGAGGCCTTGACCTTCGATACACGGCCGAGCACAATCGGCGAGGCAGCTCTGTCGTCGAACGCATCCGGCACTTAATCTCGCTGCAAAGTTGGTCAGGCCTATGACTATCGGCATGAAACGGCTCTCGACCCACATGAAATCTGGAGCAGCACCGTGGCAAACAAGCCGCGCGCTTTCCTGGACGCTTTTACCGAGCGAATCACGCGATCGCTATCGCGCTTTTTCATCGAGCGACCCGCGATAGCGCGGGAAAGTTTGAAAATCTGCTTGCGCTTTTTCAAGGTCCTTGACTCGAGTGGGGATTTTTTCAAAGATCGAAAGTGTTATTCGAACAACAAAAATTTTGGATAAGATACAAATGAAATGAAATTTTTTCGAGTAAATGAAACCTGATATTCCGGTGTTTTCGCTAAGGAGAAAGTCACATTTCAGGGCCGGGAAAGCTGTAAAAGTCCGGGAATTTCTAATTTTCGTCGTGCTTTCTCCCTCGTTGTTGGGGGGCAACGTCACTCGCGGAATCAATTCCCCGGGGAGCATTTTGCTTCTCTAATTGTATCTCATTAGATCAGATGTTTGCATGGACCGCGAGTCGCTCAATACCATCGCGCAATCGGAATTTATAACGGCAGGTTCTTTTATTTTCAATCTAGTTCGGTCTCTACCGCACGGGAGATGTTCTAGGCCGATAAATGCGAAAGTATGCGTCCCATGCACTCGGCATGATAATGCGTCTTGGCCTCGGATTATTGCGATGGCATTTTTCGAAGCGTTAAAATTGTTACTCGTTGAAAAGTTTTACGAAAAGAATATTCGGAAGCCAGACGGCAATTTCCGGCCAGCCGGGACTCTGATTAAGATTCCTCGGGCACGGAAACTTCGACGAGTTTGTTTATTATGCGAGCCACCCGCCAGCGAAAGTGCGCTCCTCGGAAAAGTATATTTACGGCCTTTTGGAATACAATGCTCACGTGCGCGAAACACTTTCTCGAGAAGCGCAAAAAGCCAACGAAAAACTGGCAAAAACCACTCGCTCCTTATTTGTTTTCAAGGAAATGTTTCTTCACCGAGTTTTTTAATGGATAAAGTAATTTTCCCCCCGCGAATTCATCAATTCTAGAATGCTACTGGTTAATAGCTCCGCGTTAACTGTAAATGTCATAAAATTAGCATGACCGTAACTGTACTCCGCGTTCTATGCGTCGAGCGTAGCCGCAATCATGCAATTATACGAAAACGCGACGAAATTTTCAAAAGAGTCGAGGAGAGTATTTCCGGGGAGTCGCGGTGTAAAAAAATCCGGCGTGGAAAGTGCGCCAAACGACGTCGTAAAAATGGCATTACCGGCTGATTACGTTTTCTTGCGAAACGCGCAGGAGCAGCGCGAGCGGCCCGTTACAATTTTTTACCGCCATCGCGCGATTCTTTTCTCGCGTTATGCAAGCGGCATGATTATCACACCGATAATGAATCTAGCCTTAGGTAGACAGGCTGTTGGCGGAAGACGATTATCCATAATTCTGAACGAATGCCGCTAAGATTCATCGCGCATGAAGCGCACCGAGAGTGGATTGCCAAGCTGATTGTAAAAGCTCTGCGTCCCGGGGCTATTTCTCCCTTCCCCAGACTCCATTTCAAGCATCACTAGCCATTCATTTGCTTAATTGAATGTGCTATTAATGACGGTGCTTTATGTTCCGAAGAGAAGAAAAAAAATGTCGTTTCTCGGTTGAAAAGTTACGATAACGCTGTGTTTTTTTTGCATGCAAGATCGCCAGGGAAATCGGGAAAGTCTGGAAACTTTTTAAATTAATTCTTCTATTGTAAAATTGACCTTGATAATGAATTCGGAAGAAGGGTGGTTGAATCAATCGGGATAAATAAGAAAGAATAAAGGAGGGGAATTTCGTGGTTGTTATCCGAAGTTCTGCGAGGCCATTATCCGGCGCAGTGACCGGTGAACCGGCAACCGCCGAGCGTCAATGCCCATTACCACGTTGTTCCGGAGGCCTCGTGCCGGAATCGGAATTTAAACTTGTGTGTACGCCCCGGCGAATTTATAATAATAAGACGCGCGCGAGGCCCGTCGTGTTGTTACATCGAAAAATAATTCGCCCCTTGCTCTCTCGCTGAAAAAGGTTCGCGAGAGGAAATTTTTCTTTGTGTGGAAAGAAGAAGAAGTGGAAGGTTGGCTTCGGTGGCTTGTTAATTTGGGAATGAAACACGGGCCCTGCAACACAATTCACTCCCTTTCTCTCTCCTCGTTCAAATCCTCTCGTAAATTTTCGAAATTACGCCCGCCATTTGTCAAGCCCTCTTGCACGCGATGCTTGATCGACGAAATGATCGCGGCGTGATTTTTCTTCATTCCCGATACCGAGGATGAATACAAATTTTTAAATCGAACGTTTTACCACCTGTCGATTTGAAAAATATATCGTGGCTCGATGGCAAAGGCGAAGGCTGTTGGAGAGCGAGGAAAGAGGCAATTGTAAAAGCGAGTAGTTGTGACATCCCGCGACGAGGGCATCCATCAATCTCCGTCTGATTTATTTCAATAACGGCGATAAGTTTGTCGGAGATGTTGTACGCTACTGCATCGAATTATGTACCGGGACCCGGCCAATGAGGCGCCACACATGCCCCGAAGTAAACTCGTTACTTTTAAATTCCATCGGCGTAGTTGCCCGAGTCACTTTCTCACCTGTTGAAACGTTTCGAGAGCGGCGATTGTTGCACAACATGTCGAATTATACAAATATACGAGGACTGCCTACACGAGGCCCGATGTATCATTAAAATAACACGTGTACCCTTGATTAAGCGAATCTTTCGATACTACTTTGGATCGAGCTTCTTGTTTCCCTTGTTCTCCAAAGTTCATTTGGAAGGGAAATGATTCGGGCGTAAAAATAACGATGCACGTCTTGGTAACGATTTAGCAAGTCTCGACGTCCGTCCTTGCTGGAATTAACACCTCAGCCAGACGTGTTAATGGTCATTTTAGACGTCACGACGTCACGCGGCAAATATAGCCATGCGCAGCGAGCGCGCCCAGTCTCGGACGATGATTATCGATCGACGCGGGGTTGTCCTTGCTTCGAAGCGCATTATTGTGCTTACGAGGATCGAAAAGATCGATCATCGGAAAGATCAATCGATATCGCAACTTTGTAGTCGCTCGGCGCGACTCGCCACTCGACGCTGTCGCAACCGTTCGACATCTCGGGCGCAATGTCAAAGAAATTCATCGTCTCGTTGACATTTCGCAATAAACAATCTCTTTCTCGTCAAACCTGAAATTTGATTGGATGAGAAGGGTAAGGATCCGCGTCGCAACAATTTACGAGATTCGATGGGATCGCAAAGTGCCAAGTGGAAAAGAAGGCGAAACGAATTAACGAGTCGCGTCTAACCACGCGAAAATGCTGTCGGACAAGCTCGGCCTTGTAGACGTCTCGACGTAACGCGTCGAGCAACATTCAGAAGGCCGCGCGCTCGCGTCAATCCGCTCTTTACAAGATCCTGATCCATTCGTCCTCGTCATCTTTCCATCAGTTTGCATTAACGGTACATGCTCCGCGAAAGATTCTAATCTGCCGACTTTATCGATCACGGCCCTGCCTACGCGCGCGCTAATCGTCGACCGGTTCGCGGACCCAGGAAAAACGCAACTCCGACACTTTCCTCCCGTGTTGGTGCGCGACGCCGACGCAAAATCCGGGACGATCCGTTATGTCGCCGGCTGCGATGTTTGCACTTGAATTTTCCCTCGTAAAAACACATCTTTTATTTTCAAGGACGTAAAATAGCAACGCATTCATTTATGATAGATGTTTTGAATTTTTTGTATCAATCAAAATTCTGGTTTCAATCTTTTTTTAATAAAACAAGGGGTTTCAGTTCGTTGATATAATTTTCTATTCGAAATATTTTCGAAAAAAGGTTGTTGGAAACTATAGTTTTTACTGTTGCGTAACGTCGCGTTTATAATTATTAGGATTTTAATGGAACAGCATCGCATGTCACTACGAGGCATGAAGTGAATCTGCGGTCGTTATAGCCGATTTACGGCGTGTCACAAGAAAAAAGTTTGTTACGCCGGCAAATGGTTACCGGTCATTTAACTAACGACCTCTTTGTGGTTTTGCTCGGCTTTTTGCTCGCCATTGGAAAAATGACATAATTGAATCTGGCCGCAACGACTCGATTCTGGTTACCCGAATGAAAAGCTCGTTTCCATTCATTTTCCCAAACTTTCATTTCACGGGCTGCTGCAAAATCTCGACGCCTCGACCGGTAAACCATTTCGCAGCCCCGGGGGACTCTTAAAATGGCCAAAAGACTTTCTGCTTTATTTGCGCAATTTTCTGAATGTTCGAGGCCGAACTCGCGGCACGTTTCTCTGCGGTCTCCCTACAAGTAGGGCGCGCGGAGCGCTAATCAGACAACGGATCGAAGGCGGCAAGGGTTTCTTGCATCTCTATTTTCGTAATTTGATCGGTACTCTGTCGGTACTACCGTGCACGATTGGATCGCTCCGCTGGTGTCTCTACAGGACAACGCAAAAAGCCTCCTCGTCGATGGTATACTTTGCCGCCGTTTCACTCGCAGCCGAGAAAGGTGAGGAAAAACAAAAGGATCTCGAGCCACGGCAGCCGGGGCGAGGCAAGAAACGCTCGACTTGTGCCCGCTGGTGCATTCGAAATTCGCGAAGACACATTTTTGCCGCTTTCGTCTTCTCCTTCTCGCATATTTTTTTCCATTTTTTTCCCCCCGAGGAATCGGCAGCCGTTTCTCGGAAAATTTCTCAACGAGCCGTTGCGTAGCCCAACTCGTTCGCGGGGCTCGAGGTTATTGGGACGTGGTACGTACCCTTACTTATCTCGTCGGTGGTAGCGAGCGCATAAACAGCCAGCAGTCGACGGTTTTATAATATTCCACCGCGCGTTACTCTCGGGGAAAATCTTTGTAAATATTATAGGTCTTGAGAATTGTTCCGCGCTGGGATACTTTGCCGGTTTTTACCGCGAACTTGGATAAAAAGCGTGCGATTTTTGCTTTTTCGAAAATGATGGAGGGGAAAAAATGTGGCGAGGCCCGCGGGCATAAAGTCTGCAAAACCGTTTCGCACGGCCGTAACGCCGGAGCGTACGGGTGAAAGTGAAATCGGGGATTCGTGCAGGTTCCCCGGAACAATAACGTATCTCGTGATTTATTGGCGATATTACGAGTCGACTCGTGTATCGAGCATGTGTACAACGACCGACGGCGCTTTTTTTACTCATACTAATATGCTGATGCCCAGTTGTTTTTCAAGCCAAACTTTCGGTCTTTCGGAAGACCAAATGTGCAGGAATAAAAGTTTGCGAGGAAACTTTCCAATGAGGGCTTTTTTTTACGAGATGGAATTAATCGACGAGTTTGATAAATTTATCGATATTGCGTCTATTCTTCGACGAAGCGCGGAGAATGAAAAATGTATAATGAATAACAACGGTACCTGGCAACGTTCGGGCTTGGCTAATAACAGCACTTGCTAGCGAGAGTTTATTGAATTTTGATTTACGACAGCCCCTGCGCAATGTGTTATAATTAGCCTCGCTGTAAATATCTTGTCAGGCCGTGGCGTTTCCGACAATGCGAAAACACACGCCCCGGGAACGTAATGAATCAAATTGCCCGATCGTTTCCCATTGTTTGCATGCGCTCATTTTTCAATAACGCCGCTGCTGCTCCGGGCCCCGGAGATGCGCGTCACTTCCGCGCCGCGGCGAGTTTCACACGACATTTGCGCGCGACGAGTTACGTCCAGGAAGAGCCTCCGATGTGCCACTTAGCGATCCCTAATGGCTTATCTGCGATTGCGTAATGGTGAAAAGCAAAGATTCCAGCTCGGAGAGTCAGGTGCGCTCGCAGTGTCCTTCCGACATTTATGAAATATATATTCTCTCGCGTCGATCTCAAAGAATTACTGTAATTTTTCACGAGAGCAAATAAAAGTGAATTATCGGAAAATGTTTTCTCTACGCCCAAAGTCAAACTAGTTTGCTTCGTTGCTTCGATGTAACAATTTTAATGTTGTTTGAACTTTGAACACTTTGAACTTTTACATTGGAAAGCTTCGGCGGTTCAACAATGAGAAAGTAATATACACAAAAATTTCCATATTGTTCCCACATCCACGTGGGAAAACGATTTTAAAAAGACATATTTACTTGGTCGTATTACTATGCATACAAGAGGTTCTATCTACATTAATCCTACCGCGCCTTTATACGCTCTTCGCTACGCCAGAACAAACTTGGACGCTTCGGAAATCATCCTCTCTCGAGTTCGTTCACTTTGCTCTTTTAAAATTCAAACACCGTCGCGGAACCTGAAAAAGTTTCCATTTGAAATTTAACAGGGGAATCGCGTGCCTTTTCGCATTCGTGACATAATCTCACGCGCACTTACATATCGGCGTTTGACACACTTTCCGCGTGCTAATGTCGTAAAGAGCCTTTAACCCAAAAGTGGCCTCAAACACAATTAGTTACGCCCAACTTTCCAGATCTTGAGAAATTGCCACTGCCATTTTCTTCCTCCTTTCCTCGTCGAAACTAATGTAATTAAACGCGGTAAATGTACGCCGCGCGCTACGATTTGCCGGTAATCATTTGAATGCGTGTATTATTACGTCCCAGAAGCAACGGTTTATTGTGAAGAAATGCGCTCGAAAATTATCCAGTGCGTCACGAGACGCGAGTCGATTCTTTTTTTTTTCCTCCACGAAAACTTTTCAATCGAACATTCGCGTAATTGCAGTTTCCGCGTCGTTTAATCATCGACATTACGGCTTTGCCCCGGAAAAAAACAACGACGACAAAGCTCTGCCGGAAAAACGTCTCTCGATTTATTTATATCCCTTTTTTGCTGCCTGTTTTTCTACTCGATTTTGAGCGCTTTTTTGATTCGGGATAAACCTGTACGACGCGAAGGTAAAAATGTTTGTAATTCGTACTTGTAAACTGTACAATTTTCAGTCATTTACGACGGGTCGGTAATTACAAGCGACGAGTGTAGAGCCCGTTGCATGACACGACACGACTCGGCGCGTCCATTAGGTGTGATTTGTAAAAAAAGCCAACGGAATAAATAAAAATACCGCCTTCTGGCACATGTGCATTTTATGCATCGCGATTATCGCGGCTCGTATTACGCTTTATCTGCGATCGTCGTGCTCGTAGAAGGCGTACGCCCTGGAAATGGAATTTTATCGGGGCAATCTTTCCTCTTCCAATGCCACTTTCTACGCAAACCTAGTACTTTTTATGGAAAATGGGCTACTGCGCCCCTTTTTCCCCTTTTACGAACCTAAAACACTGCAATTTCTTCACGAGGAAAGTATCAATTCGGTACGCCGCGTCGCTGACGCGGAAATTGTCGTTTCATAAGCTCATCGGTTCCCTCGAGTCATACGGGCAAAGTTTAATAATCTCGCGACAAAGAGCTCGGCACGACTATATTTACTAGAGGGACTAAAAAGGAGCAAATAGAGAAAAGAATAAAAAAACAGGAGAGATCGAGCGGACCAAAGCGTATTCTATTTAAAAAGACGAGGTATAATTATACGAGCTTGTGAATGTCGCGCGGTTGGTATACCAGAATGACAAATTTGTCGTAAGTTTTTGGAACTTTTGTATTCCGTGTCAGTGTGCCAAGAAAATATGAACAAAGGAACGCGAAATGAGGCGAGCATTTAATTGAATGGAGAAAAATTGCGGACGCTTAGTTGTCGAGTACCGTTCGGAATGCAACGATGGCTTTGTTATTATGCACAAATGTGACACGCGCATGTTATTATTCCAAACACAATGCCGCGTAACAAAATATAACGCTGAGTTGACAGTAATACTCGCAATGCTGAGCTCGCTCGAACGCAACTGGGCGATCGCATTACCAAGCCATTTCAAAACTCGGCGATTAACGAGCCACCTTATTCTTTTTGTAATCCGTGAGGTTTCGGAGCCCCGAAATTTTCAGCGACTTTCGAATTTGCGGAATCACGGCCTGGGAGGTCGCGTAAAATGTCTAAAAGAATCACTCGGGAGCAATTGCTTCGACCGCAATTTAGCCGCACTTTATCCGCGATTAGCGCGAATGCCCGTGCATTTCCTCTTACGTATAAAATTATCTTCTGGCCCCTTATTTCTGAATCGTTCCTTAAAATAAACAAAAACGCTGGGGCATTTCTCAATCACGCGCGGGGCCGGATCGCGTGATATTTTTACGCTTGCGTCGTAGCCGAGCGTCTTTAAAAACCGCTTGCGTTAACATCATTCCACGTCTTTCGACATTTTTCGGCGTCAGTCCCGACGCATTTATTTCGCAATTACGCTGCTTTATTTCAATGCTTCCGTGTCGATTCCATTCTTTCTTGTTTGTTAAACTACGGTTGAATCGATTACACCGCGAGAGAAGCAATTCCGATAAACGTTTTCGATGCATGGGGAATTTTTCAAAATCGCGCCGTTTCTCTTGGTCGAGATTTTTTTCAATTCCAAAATGAAAAGCAACTTTCTTCTCCGGAATCAACTTTTCAATGGACGATTCTCGCCGCGGTGAAATCTATGGGTAAGCGATGGCTGAATGGCGATTGTGAATCGACACTTTCCAGGCGCTACGAAAATAGTAGTAGCAGCTTGTAAATTTCAAGGGGGAACGCGAAAAAAGGGCAGCTGAAACTAATAGCGACGGCTAATGGTTTATTTCCGCGTATGCAAATCGTTCGTTTGTCCCTGCTGCTGTGTTGCTGTTGCGGCCCGCGACGAACCGATATCTGGCCAATAAGAATTTAGAATTTGCGAAGTCGCGGCTTTCTCTCGCATCGCGACTCGGGCGACACACGCCACTCGGATATCTACGACTACCCCGAGCACGTTATTGCGCCTCATTATCAGTAGCGCACTTTTCCGCATACTTGAACGATACCGCCGTGGAAAAAAGTCCTGCAATTTAGTACACTTTCGATACAATATATCTGAAACGTATTACAGACACGGTAAGTTATTGAAAATGCATGTTTGGTCTTTTCGTCATTACTTTTCGTTTACGTAAACATCCCAATTGGATGTTTGGAAAACTTTTCATTGCGTTTCTATAATTTGAAGTGTTTTGGGTCGATGTATTCCGAAAATCATCGGAAATCGACAAAATGAAAACACTTTGAATCATGTTTCGGATATTACGTAAAATAAAAGTATTTACATGGTTCATTTATGAATATTACCATCAATTTTAAATTTTACTGACTCAACTTTGATGTTCTCGGAATTTTGTAGCAATTAATCATTGTTCAGATCACGGATTTTTGGTTTTTCATTATTGTCGCGTTTTCGCGTTATCATCATGACCGTGACAACCGTGACGTCACATTCCATCTCCGTAGCTGTTAAGCACAGTTACGTCTTATGTTTTATTCAATACTGCATAAACCATATATCAGATACCGACTTTTCTTCAAGAATTGGAATCTAGGCACGTCTGTTTATGAATAAACCACATTTTTATTAATTTAAATACAGAACAAACATCGGCAAAATTGATACATACGACGAAGCGGTGATGTATTTCAATACTCGCTATGTAAAAATCAGTGACTTCGATAATTCGCTTCGGATAGAACGTAAACAAGATAATTTTTTTATAATTGCATTCTTGTAATCTGGACGTTAGATATTTATCTCGTACTTTTTCATACGATCGTTGAAAAGTATCGAATTACCTTGAAGAGTTTTTCAATTCATAATATTGTTAATGCTATTTGAATTAATAATCGAAATTGCTCAAAATCAGTACTGCTCGCGTTTGTGAAATTATTCGACTTCAAAATTCAAGAATTTTGGATTTTTGGATGGACTAATGAAAGTTTTCATTGTCGATGTCGGATATTTTGAAAGATCTTCAGAGGAATTCTTTTGTTTTAAAGTGGAATAACTGTGCAAATGACGACCTACAAATTTTGTTGAATCAACAAAACGATTTTGGCGGAGTTACAAAATCACGATTTCGTTAAATCGTCAAAATCTTTTCCCGGAGTGCATACATTTAATTGAAAACACAAATATTTACATTGTAATGCACACGTACAGGAATGTTTAAATTTGCTTTTTAAAGAAGCCAATTTTTTAGATGCATCAGATAATTAATACTGAAACTTCTGACAGTTTACAACGTGAACGGCTTTTTTATGCGCGGGCCAAAAAAGTCAAGGCGAGAAAAACGTGACCCAGTTAGTTTGTAGAACCGCGCTAGTTTTTTTTTCCGGTGATCAAGGCGAAAAAGATTGCATTTTTTCCCCCTTTGACCGTGCAGAGGGTATAAATTCAGCATTCCAAATTGCACGTCTCTAATTCATTTAATGAGTTGTAAAACGGCATCAACTATATTTCACCACTATTTTCAACGGCAAAAAACGCACTTGAGATAATAATAATGCGCGTAACTATATCTCCTTACAAAAGTTTCAACTATAAAATTCAGAGGTAAAAATATTCCGCTGCGAGAGCGAGTACAAAACGCAGTACTAAATTCTCCCATAAAACTGGCTATGAAATATGACGGGGATCATGCACGGTCCGACGATACGGCCGATTTATGGCGATAGCTGACAATCGTAAATTTTTACCCGGCCACGAGAACGCGCGTTTCCAATTTGCAAACATTTTTCAATTCGCGCGCCACCCAAATGTACGCGCTTAAAATATTTTATTGATTCGAAAAAGCGTGTTGCCCGTCGTGCGACGTACGCCTTTTTTTTCGCATGGGGTGTTTGACGAGTGGGAATAAAAAAAATCTTGTTCAACGCGAAAGGCGAAAGGCAGAAAAAACGTTTATTGCTCGAAGAAACGAGAATGAAGAAAAAAAAAAGTCTTTGCTTTATCGCTCGGCTTTCGCATCGCGATGCGATTGGAGTAATTGACGTAATTGACGGGATACGCGATACTCGCGATAAATAAGGCTTTGGCGAGAAACTCGTGGATTCGAACAATGAGCGACCCACGCCGGGTGAAATATGCGGATTCTAAACGCGTCGTCGGGCTCGTATCGGACCCACGCGCTACCGCGGCCGACCCGACACGCCACGGAGTGTGCGTATGAATATGAATGTAATGCATGGGATATATAAGCGCTGTGCCCATTATCAGCCGCGCTTTCATAGACGGCACGGCGATTATGCATGCATGCGCATGGGAGAGACGCGAAATTCAAATGTCACGGCGCGACGGAAGTCGTCAGGGGAGGAAAAACGCTCGTTTTATCGCTTCGATAACAAACTTCAGCGATTAATCATCGCCTTTGATTCGGCGGAAAATTGTCCTCGAAATGTCCGCGATACGATCGCGAAAGAGGATTCCTTTTTCCATTTTTTTTCCCACCAAGAACGCGAATATTCAAGAATGAAAAAAAAAATGCGGTATCTTGAGTGCGCGACAGAAATTCTCCGCTAAAAATGTGCCTCTCAGATTCCCTGATAATCTCGCAGTGCTGATTCCTCATCTCGACTCCAGAGAGCCCGCCGCTTAAATCTTCCTCACGCCGCCACCAACACCGAGCTTTAACTCTCTTGTTGTGTAGGCGCGCAGAGCGCATGTTTATGCGCGATGGAGCTAATTACTCTGCGCGCACTTACGCGTATATTCCTTTACGGCAACGACGAATATACGCGAGCAAGTCTCTCTTTCTCTGTTGGCGCGGCTGTGATGAAGGGCCCCGAGACTCGCGTTGTTATATTCAAATGCCGACTCGCACACGAGTATCAACTTGCACTTTTTTCCACGTTTTCTTGGAAGAAAATGTTGAAAAACCCATCGACCTTTCCCGTCGTCGTTGCGGTAAAGACAAGTTTCGATTAGCGATTTAATCGATAAAAATCTCGAATCAATCAATAAGTTGATTGCGAAAAGAGGCGGGGTGTAAAAATGCGACTCCCACGTAAATCCGCGGATTCGCGGTGTCAATGATTTTAATCTTCTTCGCGCGAGCCGGCTTTGCATAACTGCGATGCGTTCCCGGGAATGCACACATTATTAGAAAGTGAAACCGCAGTCGCGGAATGAGAAAAATGTCCATCCCTGACGCAACGTCTGCCGCGCGCAGGTGCTTCTCTCGGGGCCATTTTTTTTACCGCGCTTATCATCCTCGCGAGAGATGTTTGCCGGATTCGTGAAACTTCCTCTCCCTTCTACTTTCCACGGTTGTTATTTTTTCGACAGCCGCTCCAAGAGCTTGTTATTAAATACGACCTCTCATTTGGGAAACGTGTCGCAGCTTTAAAGAAATATTAAATATCGCACTCGGCGTAATAACACGGTACTTGAAAATTAATAACACACCGCCCCGCGACCGAAAAAAGCGCGACTGCTTAAGAATAAACGTGCAATTTCTTAGCGGCGATCAAAGGTGGCGAACGAAAACTCGTGAGAAATCATTAAAAGGCTCGATGAAGTTTTTCGTTCCACGCGTTAACCCGCGCGATTGTTACCGAGGTTGAGAGCCCTCATTATCATTTTAATCACATTAATAAACGGCGTAAATCTGGCGCTGTTATTGCTCTCGAGAGTAGCGCGAGATTCTCGTAATCAAAGCGACGATCACAATCCAACAAGATCTTACGAGCGACGCTATCTCATTAATTCATTCGCGACACGGCTCGGCGATCCCGTCGCGTGCACTTGTTTATATAAATTGTATTGTTTTTAACAACCGTGACCTCGGGAGGGCTTTCCGAAGGCGCGCGGAACACGCGATCGGCATTAAGAGGCACTACCATAACCGCGCGCAAGTTAACGGCTCCTTTTTCCGTTTCTCGAGGCCGCCCGGGTAACTCTCGAGAGAGCTCTTTGGCGAAAATCACTCGATCATATACTCCCTTTTTTTCCCGTGGGAAAATCGGCGAGCTTGTTCAAAACATCGACCTTCGATCGGCGTATCTTTTCTCTTCCTCCGCCCCGAGCGCTAATGCGACATGCCTAATTAGTTTATATACGTGTAAGAGCGTGATCGGCGTAAACAGCGTCGATAAGAGCTCCCTTTTCCCTTCCCCCGGCGCCGGCTTAAGCCCCATTCGCGTGCAGTTGATTTCACTACCGCGTCTTTTGGAAAAGGTAATGGCCGTTTCGTGTCTGCAGTTGTTCTGGAATTGACGCTGTTGCGTATTCCTTGCTTGAGGGAGAACTCGGAAAAACCTGGAAAAGTGTTTTTCTCGTCGTGAAATTAATCAGAAGATTTTTCATGTAAAACAAAATTTTTTAGAATGTAAGGGCAATTTTTTATTTATTACTCGCTCCTTCAAGTTTCACGCCTTTATTTGATATATTTCTCGAGGATTTGCTCTCGCATCGAGTTCGCAACGTGCGGGATTATGCAAAGTAAACGTCGGATATTGTGTGCTCCATACACCGTCATAGATTAGAGCTGCTGCTCCGGCAAGGGATTGAGAGGTGACTTTGCGAGCGTGGAAAACTCGCAATGTTCGCGCGACCTCGTGCCTGCTGGAACAGTAATACGACATGTTGCGAGAAGCATATGATTATTAACTGAAATGAGAAAAGATTGCAATTATTATTTGCATCAGCGTTGTCACGTTTATTCCATTTGTACGTTCTTTCCTCGAGAGTTGTGCAAATTTCATCGATCATTGCTCCGCCTCGGGGCCCTAGATGCAACGATTCCGACTTTCAGATTGCAGTCGAGACTCGTATGAATGAATTGTCCGGAGTAAATTAATTCATTTTGTTTTATGAACTCGCCGGGACTAATGAATAAAGCAAGCAACGCGCATTGGGAATGCGAGTCTTTGCATTTTGATTTAGAATCTCGAACCGTGGAGTAAATAAACAATTACGAAAGTTCGTGTCTTTTTTATTTATTCATAAAACATGAATCTTTTCTCGAACTCGAACGAACGCAATGAAAAGTAGAGTCATTGCTGTTGGTAGTGGATTGAACGGAACAAACGGGGCGCAGAAACGAGAATGGCGAGACAATCAAGTGCATTGTGTAGTTTCACAATAATCATTTCACGTAAAGTGCCCTATATAAAGCAGGTAATGACACACACGCGTGCAGCGAGAATTTCACGCACGTGAATTTCATGGAAAAAAAAAGGGTCGAGTTTCGCAACCCGCTTTATGAACGCGCGTGCGTACCTTACACGGCTTACCTGTTCTCTCGGCCAATTTTGTACGGCGCGAGAGTCATTAACCCGCTTCAAAACGTGGGCTCTCTATTTTTACATCGACTGCCCACATTAATCATTGCGGCTCTCGCGCGCGGGGAATGGAAAATCGCGACATGTCGCGAGCAGAACCGGCTGCTGCTCGCTTTATCGTAATCAAACAGGTGCGGACCGTATTTTTTGCACGGGGACCGGCAAGATGAAATCTAGGAAACGTTTCGCGAAATACGATAATTGGCCGATTCGAATGGACTTTATTAAATTTCCCGGGTTTTTTAACCTCGGCAATCCGTTTTTAATCGGCGCTGAATCGTTGTACCGAGAAAATGGACGGATTTGCGCGGTACGGCGAAAAATGAGGCAGCAATTTTTGCTACGCTAACGTGGCGCCAGAGAGCAAGAAACGCCGAGACGGATATTTTATTTTCCGGCGTCGTCCGGGACGAATGAAGGTTCCCCGTGTGGCGCAATTTGTCGCCTGCTGAAAAACTCGCGGTACCGGCTGAGAAAATGATCTAATTACATGTCTGGATCGACGAAGAAATTGAGAGTAATAAGGACGAGCTGACAGAGTCGTCTCGTATGTGCAATGTTCGCGCACTTGGCACTTGCGTGCAATGTGTGTGTGCTGTTGCTGCCGTTGTTGCTGCTACGAGCCGTTATGACGACACGCCCAGACCCGAGCAACCAGGAAACGCAACTACGCGCGTTGCGCGCCAAGGAATTTGCTGGAACATTCTTTTCCTCGTTAAACACGACTTTTGATTTCAAATACGAACGCTGCTGGAAAAAACATGGCAAAAATGTGTTTCTTTTTTTTTTTTAACCTTTTGTGGAAAAATGCTTGGAAAATCTCGATTATGCGCCGGTTACGCTGGCTTTTCTACACGACTTTTACAAGCTGAATAGCCAAGTGATACGAGCCTGTTTTCTTCCTCCAATTCACTGCCCACGAGCGTTTGTAAAATAATAAAATAGTAAGAGCGGGTTTGACGCGAGTGACATATTTCACCGCATTGCGTCGCGTAATCGCACGTACGGACACCCACGTACGGTCCACCGCCTCTCTTCTCTTCTCTCCGGCATTAAGATTATCATTAAGACATCCCGCTGCCGGCACTACCGTAGGCAGAGCGAGCCTCACCCAATGCAATGCTAATGGCGCGATCTCTCAAGTCCTGCTCGTGCCCGCCGCCTGAAAATGCGAACCGATAATGCGACGCGCGTCGGGCCCTCATCCGGCAACTTCCGCGTCAATTACAGATCCCATTAGGTCGCGCTCGCAGTATTAATGGGCTCTTGGTACGCGCACTCTCGTCATCGCTCGGAATACAATGCTTTGATTTGCAAGTGAGGCGTGACGTGGGAAAAAGAAAAAAGGTCGAGGGCCGAATTTCGTTGTAAACATTGCGAGGGAGAGGACAAAGAGAGAGGGAGAGAGAGAGAAAAATTGAAAGCAAGTACGACGAGTTTTTTCAAGGCGGGAATGAAACTAGTTTCTTTTTCTCTTACCCTCGAGAAATTTGCATTCCCATCGACTCCGGGGTGTCGGGTATAAAAATGCAAAATCCGAAAGTGGAAATGGTGCGCGATCCCCTTACATCGTTCCGTGCGCCGCGGCGAGGTACATTTAAAGCGTTTAAAATTAACGCGGCCTTTACGGCGCACGGCCATTCGACAGGAAAAAATAATAAAATGAAGAAGCATCCTGCGAATGGCATGTCGAAGAAACGAAAAAAGAGCGAGAGCCGAGGCATCGCACCGAGGGGGAAAATTAATTTATCTCCGGCCAAGGCGATTCGCTACCGCGGGATTGTTTCCTTATTAAGATTCGAAACGAATAGAATCTCGCTCCGGGCAAACGGCGAGATCGTTCCGATTTTGCATTACACATGCCATGCGCGCGCGCGCGCGCGCGCATGCATGCATGCGTGCATGCACTTTTACAATCGCCAACAGGTGCCACATTAATCTTGGCGACCACGCATAACCCATTTCCTCGGCGTCGGCTAATGAAATGTACAACAGCGCCGCGACGCGGGACAATATTAACGAAATCAATTCCGGAGATTTCCGATGATTCATCGCGTTGACATCTCGTCACTTTAAAATTTGCGAAAAGAAGAGTATTCGGTTTTATTTCGGACGAAACGAGATCGCTTTTCGAGCACGGTATTTTACCGCGCCCGAGCATGCACCAACTTGTACGTTTATCGATTCCAGTACGTACTCGAGTACATGTATACACGCTCTCTTCTTAAAGATGGTCTCAGAGGTTAACGATGTTTGGTACTGAAACACCGAGAGCTCGCGGGGGAGATTGGCGAGCGACGGGGAAAGGTGAAAGAGGCATCGTTGACCTCGCGATCGAACTCGTGCACCTAGATAGTCCCGATTTCCATCGCGAATCCTCGTGCTTCCGCTCGTTCGTGACATTCCGAGTTTCGACTCGGGTTCCGTGCTCGAGTACGTATACGAATGGATGAGAAAAAAAAATGAAGCATCGTTTTCATCGTCGTCCCTCGCGTCCTTTTTCCGCGGAGTCGTAATTTTCTCGTGTAACGTCGAGTCGGGAAAAAATTTGCCGCGCAATGCGCGTTGGCCCAAGGCTCGCACCGGCTCGCGCGCACGCCTACGACGCGCGATAAATAAATGGGGCATCGCGCGAGGCTTCTTCTTCTTCTTCGGCCGTGTGTGCCGCGACGATAATGGTTGTAATTTGTAACCGGAGCGAGGTCAATTAATAAAGACATCTCGCATTAATTTAATTATGCGGCCGGCGCGAGTTGCGCGCGCGCGCGATGCCCGAGGTCCAGCAGCCAAGGGTCGAGAGCGCGACTGACGAATGACGTCTCGAGTAATTGATTATGACGGTTATACGGCGACAGTCAGCGTTACAATCCCGGGGCCCTCGATCGAGGCCGTAATTGAGACAGATCGAAAAGTCCGACATTCGTATTGGGTGATAAATTTCCCGTTTTCTTAACGGTTGGGAAAAACGGAAATATGATTGTTACCGTTTCCAAGAGCGAGCATAAAAAAGTTGCTCGTTAATTGGACGAATTATCTTTTTGCCGATAAAATTCTGGGCGGGCCGAAGGCTCTTTTATTTTCGTTTCTTTACGCCCCGAGAGCAACGTACCGTGAGTACACTTACTCGTCAAGTCCACAAGTACATTTTGATTAGATAGCGGTATTGTGTGTCTAAACATCTCACGCATTCCATCACGTTACAGAGAGCAGACGCGAGTTAAAAATCCTTTCTCCGTGGCATTACTTTGGCCTGAAAGTTTTGGAAAATGGCAGAGTTTTCGATGTGAAATTCCGTTGATTGACGCGCAATGAAAAAGGGATGAGAAAAAGGAAAAGTGCGTAATCTCGTCGAAAGCGAGTGGAAAATGGCCAAGGGGGACTTTTTGTCAGTCGTGTTGCAGCAGCGGCAACAGCAGCAGGAGCAACAGGCAAAGGTCATAATCACCGCGGACGTACACAAGGGCCGAGGGGAATGACGCGTACAGAATTTCAGCCCGGAGGTTATACTCTTGTGACAAACGTACAGGAAAGGCCCCCTAGGTCTTTGTAATAGCTGGTCCCCGCTGCGTTAACCACTCGATTCCTTTCGCCTTTCCATTGCGGCGAATCGTGACAGAAAATTAATCGTTATTAAGTAATCCCCGCACGTTCGAGCGCCGTGCGCGCGCGCGCGCGTGTAAAAATCGTTTTAATGATCTTTCAAGAGACGCTGCGAAAGAAACTTTGTCGAGAGCGACGAACAATTTATTATACATGCATCACCCGCCAAGACGCGATGAAAACCATCGACTGATTAAGCGATAATCACCGCGAGAGGATCCCAGCTGTGGAATCAATTTCCCCTTTTCTCGCGGTGACGATTGCTAAAGTTTTGAAAATGTTATTCTCGAAAGTTCGCGCGCGGTTTTGCTTTTTTGCCGCGCGTCGTGACTCGTGAATCCATCAATAACAGGAAAAGAGAGCTTTCATCGAATCTTTCAATGTCGGTGACTGTAATTATTGTTGGTTGGAGCGTTACACCGCAAGCTCCATCTGCGTATAAGCAAACGGGCCATCGAATGCCCAGCGATTCACGTCCGTTTTCAATCAAGAAACTTGTGGATGTGTGCGTGCCACTGCTGTATAATCATTGGCCATCGACGGAGGTATGATTTCGTACTGATTGCAAGGAATCAAAGCTAGAAAGAGGAAAAGACACGGTACGACTGTCATCGGGAGCGATTAATTTACCCAGGAATCTCGATGGCGACGGTGAAACGTGAGGTCGTTGCCTTTTGTCGTCGCCACTTAATAATCCGCGAAAGATTTATTCCCTGCTTTTCGTAGACGAAACAACGACGACGCTCAATTGTCCGTATTTTTTCTTCGAGGTTTATCCGCAAATCGACTCGCAGAAAGCGCGCCCAGTCGGTGGCGAGACCACCTGCGCCGCCGCCGCCGCCGTCTTTGATTTAAATCTTTTGCGGTCGCCCCGCCGTTCTCGAGAAAGAGGAGAAGAAGACAGTCGTGCGACCATCAAAATCCAGCTTTCGTATTTTTCAGGACGCTCCCCTTAATCATAATTATCGTTCACATCGCCTCTTCTTTATTCTCCTTGCTTTCCTTTGAAAGCTTTTTTTCAGACCCACCACCACCTACTTCAACACGGCATTCTACAGCCCACCATCATGTCCTACCGCTGATAATAGTCTTTTGTTATTCAATCCCCATTACTTGCGTTTGAATTGCTCGGCTCGACCATCTTTCGTAACTTGATATCTCGTAACGAAGCAATTGGACCATTTCGCGGGCAGATCCGCGCTTAAAACGCGTAAACAGGCCTTTTTACTCCTCCGTCACAAAAGACTCGAGACCTTACGCGTGTACCCATCGCTTTTCATTCATTTCCGTGGCTTTGGAGCGGTAAAAGCGTCCGCGAGGCAGATTGTTTACACATTGTAAATTGATAAATTTCGTCGGAGATTTATGGACGAGGTTCGAGTGATTGATGACACCCCGGGCTCTCGAGTGTCACGGCTAAGTTTTTATTCATCCAATTTCATTCAACTTTCTAAATTATCCCGGCGAGACGTGTTGCGCGCGCGCGCAACGAGCAACACGGTTTTATTAGCGGATAATGTTCTCGATTGTCGTAGGATTACCCGAAAGGCACGCGGGCTCTTTTATTCGGGCTTCGATTCACTTTCCTTTCGAATGCAGGCGTTGATTTTCTTTTTCCATGTCGTAGTTTCTTGAAAATGTGCTCTGGGAGATGGAATTTTTCTTTCGAGAAACGAGGAAGCGACGAAATCGGGCGTTGTATTTGTCAGAACGGCGATTTTCTAGCTTATAAACAAGCCGTGCAAATAAAAACTCGTGCTGGGCGGTCTCGCGTATAATGCTTGACAGGGACAGAGATGGATCGCGCCTCGAGACGACACTTGTCCCGATGAGTATCCGCCTTAATCGGACCAAAGTGCTGCACGGGCTTACGTAATCCCATATACGCGACATCTCCACGAGTTTACGGCCCTCGCGTAATTTACCCGCGAAAGAAAAAGAGTATCGGATTTTCTGAATCCTGGGAAACGATCCACGAACGCGTTTCGGCGGCCCATAAATCATTGTTCCCTTTCTCTTTTACAACGACGTTGAATTACGTTTTGTGATAGTAAAGAATATATTGACACTCGTGATTTGTTGATAAATGATCAGATTTGACGCCAAAGTCTGGGGTTTCATTGACAGATGATTTTCTTAGCAATTCTAGTGTTTTTGTTTCGGGGGGAAAGACAGAAATTAAAGTGGTAACGTTCGAACGAATGTTGAAATGGAATTGTTTCTCGGATCTCGATGGGAAAATAATGCATCACTTTTAATTGCAGCCGGAAACGGTCCCTCAAGCGAGGATTGACATGACTCGTGTGCTGGAAGTTGCTGCAGCGGAGGACGTTACCGGCCATCCCTACAGCCTTGCAGTCACTTTTCCGGAAGGAGTCACCTTTGTCAAGGGAACCTGTCGCGAGGAGACGCGCTGGTGGGCCGACGTTCTTCAGGTTTACTCGCGCAACAAGGTCGGTACCTCGTCTTTCATTTAATCCTTATTTTCGTCGGGCAAAAACGCGAAAACGGCGCTCCTCGTTGCGAAACGCCGCAGATTGCGCAAGAGCCTTATTCGGAAAAAAAGCAAATTGCGACAATTTAAAATTAATAGCCTCGCGTTTTTTTTCTCCCGGAGAAAGTTGTTGGCCACGTAAGAAAATGAAAAGCCGAGAAATCGACCGAAAAAGGGAGAAAAAAGAAGAGCAAAATCTAGCTGTTATCGAAAACGACGAGTGGCGCAACTCCGAGCTTCGCGTAATCATTACCGCTTCCTGCTGGGTTATGCTTGTTACACTTTGACAATAATCCAGGCCGTGCGACGAGTCGCATTCGAGTCATCAACCGATGTGCTCCTTCCCGCAGTAGCAATTCACGCGGGGACTTGGTTACACTTTTTTTTCGTCCTTTCGCCGACTCGTTGTCTTTCTCTTTTATCCTCGTAAATGTGCAAAAGTAATTACTCGAAACTGTGGGTCGAAAAGGGCTTTTTTTCTTCCCTTGTTTCTCGAAATTCTCGCCGCGATTGGAAAATGATTCTCGGCTTTGTTTCTGCAAAACGAATTGGTCTAATTAAGAGGAATGCGCAAAAGATGAATGGAGAAACG
>JABFQM010001238.1:0-23203 GCA_022816865.1 Zelostemma sp. ZL-2020
CCACAAATCCATCCCGCACATGCTACACACCGTAGTTTTCGTAAAACTGCACGGAAGGCGCAATTTTTGCCGTGACAAAATTATCCGCGAGTGTGAAAAATGGCGCTTTTCGTGCATGTGTTACGAACCATTTGTGACTTGACGAAAAAATTCATAACAAAAGAAGGGGCGAAAAGTTGCATCTATTTCTTGCTCAATCTTGATAACTAGACATTTATTTACAAAAATTAATCGACCCTGTGACCAAAGGTCACCAATAAAAAACTTTTGGCACAATTTTTTAACGTATTAGAAAATGCCAAATTTTACGATAGCAGAATTTCGAAGTTGCGACAAATACATATCACGTATAATTATTCAACGAACAACATTTCTAATTAACAAACCAACCACATCAGTTCTCATGTCGCAATTCGCAAATTAAGCTACTATGTAAAAAGTTATAATACTTTTGACTGAGCTCGAATTTTCATGTTTTCGGATATCTTGCAAAACAATGCAAACAATTGAGTTTCGGATGCTGTAGAACGTCTTGTAGGTATGATAAAGCTCTACGTTACCAGCGTGTACTATAGAAATACGTTTCTATGTGCAATATTGTATTTGCAATTTTAAAAAAAAATGTTTGATTTTTCATTATTGGCCAGTTATTTTGGCTCTCCAGGCCACTGTGCGCTGGGCCATGTGTCCCGGAATTACCCTAAAGCAACGAAAGATTGTTATGCCGACACTGCAGCCGACGACGACAGTAACTCTGTCGATATCTGTAGCTCCACTGGTTGAGAGAATGCTGAGCAATCCCATCGCAGAGCCCATCACCAGATGAGAGTACGGTCTTATATGTAGAGGAAAACAATGCGCTAATCACCTTTGGCACGCTGCCGGATCGGCTTAGGGCATTCTACGAAGAGCATGTTGCAGTGTTTAAAGAAAAAGCGAGTAACTTGTGCATGGAAACCATTTGCGAAACGACTCAGAAGTAGAAGGACTAACGAAAGAAAAGATTCACAGCAAGCAGCGGGTATGGGTTATTTACATACTGCCAAAATAAGAAACCAAATTGGGATTTGAAGATAACGAGGTAGGGGAGAGTGGGGTACATTGGGACATGAGGTACATTGGGACAATGCGTCTAACTTCCGTACGAGAGGAAGTAGAACTACGTCAATTAGTTGCTATATTCAGTACGCCATGACGGTATTCCTAACCTATGTAAAAACATGCTCGAAATTTTCGTTTTCGAGCTTTAATTAAATTCGTGTTTTCGGGAGCGGAAAGTAAAAAAAAAATTTCCATCTATTTTCGTTCTAGAATCATCTAAAAGTAATTCATGCCATTTTGGGTAAGTACCTTTAATTAATTGATCGTTTAGCTATAAAATCCCGCTCGTCTCAATTTTTTGGTTAATTTGTTATTATTCTGTGTAGCGTTGAAAATTAAATGTGCGGGTGGGGTACATTGGGACAACATTTTTGGGGAACATTGGGACGCGTTGTATGAGCTACTGTTAAAATTTTCCTTTGCTTGTTTTTTATCAACTGTATCAATTCACAGAAAGAAATGTCAAAAAAACAATCATTTGAGTCATTTGCATTCTATTCAGTCTTTTTTTCCCGAAGATTGCTAAGTAGATTAACATGAGGAATCAACGTCGTAAAACAGTTGGCCATGGAGCGTTTGACAGTGCGACGATGGAAGCAGCTGTAAAAAAAGTCTTGGATGATAAGTACTCAGTTCGATGTGCTGCGAAAGAACTGGGCTCGAAAAAGTCGACAGTTGATCGGTGAGTCATTGTTAAGGATCGCGGACAAGTTATTCAAACTGAAATGCAATGCAAAAATATTTTCGCACTGGTAACATTGATTCTCATTCTAGATATGTTAAAAAAGCAAGAGAAACAAGAGAAAAAGATACAAACGTTGAGATTACAGAGATTAGATTTCAACCGAATTATAGCAATCGTCGAATCTTCACAGATGATCAAGAGAACCTATTGAGAACTTACCTTATAAAGTGTTCTCAAATGTGTTATGGGAAGTCTACTCGAGATGTTAGAGAAATTGCGTACGAAATGGCGATTAGGAATAACATCAAAACGCCATAACGCTGGACTAAAGAGAAAAAGGCTGGAGTTGAATGGATGCGTCTATTTTTAAAGAGAAACAATTTGAGTCTACGAACTCCGGAAGGATGCTTGCTTTCACGAATGACAGCATTGAACCCTCATAACGTTAGTATTTTCTACGATAATTTGGAGGACATTCGAAACAGAGAACAAAGGCTTACAAATCCAGCTCGAACCTGGAATCTTGATGAGACGGCAACGACGACTGTTCAAAATCCAGGAAAAATAATTGCGCAAAAAGGCGTAAAACAGGTTAACTGCACGACTTTTTTTTTTTTTTTTTTTTTAACATGTTTATTCAAGAAGGCTTAGACTAATACATTACATTGAAAGAAAATCACCCAATAAACCGGGGAAACAATAAACATCTTAAGTATCTAATGGCCGTTTCCGGCACTCGCAGATATAGAACACTAAAATTAGAATTAAATGTATAGTTAGAACTGTAAGGGTTAACTAAATCTAATATGGAATAACCATATATTGAGATTTTACAGTAGTTTTAATTTTATCCAGAAAGCCTTAATAAAACTGGATTGTCGTGAAATATTGATTCTTAAACTAACTTAAAATTAACAAAACAACTTAAATACTAATCAACTGGAGGGGAGGGGGAGGGGAATTTATTTACAAAGTGTGTGAAGGATTTGGGGAGGGGGATGGGAAAGGGGGGTGAACCGTTATCTGGTTCAACTTTTTTATTCATGGATTGTTACTCCAACCACCAGTACTTTTCCTTATTTAAACTATCTTTATCCAATATATCTTCCTTGGGTAGGCTTATGCTATATGTCAAATTTTCAGAATTGTCTACACTATTTGAGAAAGGTTTGTACAAAATCCTTTTGTCACCCGCCTTTCTCTTGAAATGATATATTATTGGTACATTAAATTTATCTTTAATTAATCCTAAAGCGTCCAAATGAGGGAATGCCTCGGGGGGTATCGCTCCCGACTCCATGGTTCTATTAAGGTAATTTGTGTTTGGGAAAATCGTTCTGCTAATTAGGCTATTGCACTGTATTTTATGAAGGTTTGCGAAGTGATTCCTAATTAGTTTGACGATAAAATTGTCTATTCTAGGGATTTGTGCCCAGTCATATATTTTCTTGTTACTTATGAAATAAAGAAAGTTTGTTTTTGCGGAACGATACCTTCCTAGGCATGCCCTCAGACATTTTCTTTCAAAGCGTCTCAGTTGTTCCATCGTGTGTGGACTTATATTATACCAGATCTGGCAGCCATACGTTAGTATGGGTCTGACCAGAAGCTGGTAGCACAATATTTTGATTTTAGGATCAAGATGTTTTGAGTAAAATAGTTTTTGGCTCCCGAAAAAGGCTTTTCTCGCTTTGTCGAGTTGAATGTTGATATGTTTTCTAAAATCAAGTCTTTCGTCGAGTTCTACTCCAAGGTATCTGACGGATTTTTTGTTTGGGATAAGATTCGTATCGTTTTGCGCTTGTTTTATTTTAAGTATATGCGGAGATTTGTTTTTCGGTCTAAAAAGGATTGTTTCGCATTTTGATTCGTTAACTTTGAGACCTATTTCTGTGTACGACTTTTTTATGTCGAGAAAGATCTTTTGAAGTTTTGAGTTTACGGTTCTGAAGTTCGGTCCTGCTACGTAAGAAATGAGATCGTCTGCGAAAGCTATTGATTTAGTGTTTGGATCCGAATTTTGTCCGTGTGAGTTTAAAATGTGGTGAGTGCAGATGTTAAATAGTATGGGGGAGTTCACTGTACCTTGCTCTAGTCCATCAGACACCTTGAAGGATCTGTCTGAAAGAGCTGAGCCACTGGAAGTTACAAATGTTCTGTCTTTTATCATGTCACAAACCATCCGGGTGATGTGATTCGAGAACTTGTTTTCTTTTAGAGTTAGAATGAGCATATTTTGATTGACAGTGTCGAAAGCCTTCTCGAGATCTATCAGAACTGCCCCGACAAAATCATTTTTGTTCATAGCCCACGTAATGTCTGACGTAAGTTTATTGATAGCGTGTATCGTTGAATGTTTGTGACGAAAGCCGAATTGTTGTTCCGGAATAAGGCTGCTTTCGTTGCAATAATTGCATATCGATGTGTTAATTACTGACTCAAACACTTTGCTGATGTTCGGTAAAAGGCAAATCGGTCTATAGCTCTGATGTGAATCTGGGTCTTTACCTTTTTTATGAAGTGCAATGACTTTAGCCTTTTTCCAGCATTCTGGGAAGGAGGTTAGATTGAGTAGATTATTGAATAAAATGCAGTAATAAGTGATATATTTTATGTGGAGGTGTTTGAGTATAATGTTAGGGATACCATCCAAGCCTGAGGATTTTTTGTTATTGAGAGAGCGGAATATCTTTTTCAGCTTTGGATAGGTTGTAAAGTAAGACTCTAGATCTTCGTCACAGGATGGGAAAGAAGCTAAGTTGTTGTTTGAGAAAGTGACAATGGTTTTATTTTTTTGCCTGTCTGTCTTGATTTTTTGTTTTGTTGCGTTCACTAGTTTGTTTGCATCTGCTCTACGTGATGGATTCACTCCAATTCTCCTATTTTGAGTATGTACTGATTCGAAGTGTGCGCCAATCGTGTCTAATTTTTGTGAGAGTTGTGAGATGAGGTAATTATTATTGTCATCTCTCGTCAAGGATTTGTAGTCTATTTTGGCTCTGATGATGGCCTTTTTTTCCATTTCTGGCACCTTGAGTGTGGGGATTTCACAGTGAGATCTTCTACGATAAATTTGGTTTAGTTCGGGAAACATGCGATCCGGATCATTGATGGGGATTTTACTGATTTTTTCGGACCAATATGCGTTGATTGAGTTTTTAAATTCTATTGCAAGTTTGGTTTTTATGGATTTCATGGTTGTATCTAAATCTGCGGAGTATTGATGGTTCTGATGTAGTTTTCTTTTTTGTTTGTTAATTTGAGTTAGAACATAGCTTTTCTGTTTTTGGAGCTCCATGATTGTCTTGTTGATATATTTGTCAACTGAATTTCTACTCTTTAGCGTAGGGATAATATCTGTCATTGCTTTTTTTATGTGTGTTTCTATTGATATCAAATGGTCCAAAATTTCTTTGTATTCTAGATTTCGGTCGTTCGGGATGTTAAGGTCTTCTTGAGATTCTAAGTGATTTTGAAATTTTTCCCAGTCCGTCATTTTGAAGTTAAAGGACATTTCCATTGCTTCGTCTGAGTTCTCAAAAATGCCGTCATTATCTATAGCGATCACGCTGGACATTGCATCATGGTCGCTATTGAACTGGAATATATAGATATTTCCAATTTTAATCCGAATAACAATATCAGTGCCGTTAGTTTGAAACCTTCATACAGAATTTACGCCGTGCATAAATAAAGGTGATTACGTAGGTGATATACGTTTTTTTGCAATAACAATTTTTTGATAACCAAACTTTTTGCAAAAACAAATTCTAACCTGTTAAATATAATTTCAACTGCGGTGGCAGATCATTGAAAAAATATTATAACATGATATTAATTAAAATAAATGGAAAAAAATTTTAGGGACTCAAAAATTGATAAGTTTTAGGCACATATCAACTTCACTCTATCAACTTCATTTCGCAATGCAAATTGGTTAAACGTACAAATTGTACAATAAATAAATTATGTAATTGTTATAACAATATTATGTTGTCAAATACCTCCATAAACATTAAGGTATTTTATACATGCATTTTGGACTCACAGTGTGAGAGTTGGTAAGATTAAAAAATCATTCCGTGCGCTCACGTCGCACTCATCGCGTGCGCTTCAGTGCGCTCACACAGCTATGACCTTATGTGGCATGCGTTTTCGCACGCACGCGTGAGCCCGCACGTTGTGAGCCTTACGTGCGACACACGATTGCTATCTGGGAATAAATTGAATTCATTGTTAATTCATTTTCAGTTAATTTGTTAATGAATATTGAATTAATTAAAAAATATTGAATCATCGCTATTGAATAAAAGTGAAAAAAATTACTTGAAGTTGACAACTAATTTATTGATACTTCTCGGAAAACCTTGTGTAATGGTTTTTCTAAAAAAATTAATCGAATGAATGTTGGAGAGCGTGAACTCACAGATTTTGCGGTATGTATTCCAAACCGAGTGAAGACACGCTCGATAAAGTTTGACTGCTGAATAAAAATTTTGTGGTTTTTATGATCACGTGAAACTCAAATGCCCACAAACAAGCCGGGGTAACCTTCTATTATCTCAAAACAGCCTTTGAGAGCAGTCAAGACTTTCAAAATCCAGAATCCAAATTTAGTTTCATCGCGTTTTACTATTGTGTACCTGGGCTTTTAGATGATTCTTAAGACTCGTCAAATATAGCAGCAATTTTAGTCAACTTTAACTACGTTCTAAATCGACTTATAATTTTTTTTGAATTAATGTTTGTTATTTTAGGAATTTATTTCCCCAGTAACTTTTATGTTCTTTCAATTGACATTATTTTGAAGAAGCATTCAATTAATCTTTAATGTTGAACAATCAATGCGATTTTAATGCTACATACTCTCTATGAGTATACTTACCTGGATTCTATGTATAAATCAAATCAACCCGAATTCATCAAGTATCACTAAAGCTCCCAAATAGTAAAAATTATATCAGGCTTTTTTTGAATTTAAAAACAAAATATTACAAATGTAATAATTCATTAAAAATTTTTATTCAATGATACATTTCTTGAAATGATTTCGTAGTATAAAAATTATATTATCAGTTACTCGTTCACTCATTGTACATGTTGCATCGCAACATTTACATACGATGATCTTGTTCAACTTCCGAACCCTCCGCCGGATCGAATGCTTTATTGAAGAATTGAGAGTGATTGTTATTTATCATTGTATAACGAGTCATTCCAGAGGATTGCGGATTTTGGAATACTACGTTGTCAGTGGTATTGTTTGCATTGGTGAGGCGTACTTCGTTATTGAGTATTGTGGTTCGTCGCCTTTGAAACATTTGTACCACATCAGGCGAAACTTCATTGTGGAAAATTTGTCCACGATCTAACAAAAAATGCCATTATCGATTATATTAACTGTATGTACGCATTGTACATTGTTGAGCGGGCGCAAGGGGGTGTTTTTGGTGAATATGAAGGTTGCTGGCCATGATTCGAAAAACTCTCCTTGCACAAATGAAACACAGCGCTTTCCATCATGAGAACCTCAAAAGCATAATTAAATTTCGTTTTTCACGTCCTAGTGATTTAAAATTATTTTATACAATTTGAATCGATTTTGTACACTGATGCAGAAATTCATATTTACGTAGATCATTTTAAACTCAGGATTTGGAACATGAAAATTGTCAAAAAGAAAACACGACCCTCGTACATGACCACACACTGTAAAAAATTAGGTTTTGATCAAAGTGAAAATGGTATTTTTCACTGCATGGATGTCCAGAAGGTCGCAAACTGAGCAATCGCAAAGTGTCTCCGCGGTGGTAAAATTTAGTAGTACAAACACTTTATTTAAACTCTTCTCTCTTGCTAAGGCAAAGGGCGATTTCGCTTCCGAATCGTCCCTAACTTTAACAAGAGCTGACATAATCTGTAATCATACTTCAATCAAACATACACTTGGAACATTCATTTTGGAATGATTTGTAATATGTTACTGAGTTAATTGAATGCGATATTGAATGCGTGAAAAGAGACCTATCAGCTGAAAAAGTTATTCGAGAGAAAGCGATTGGAAATAAACAGCGAGGAAGCAGCTATGGAGCAACCTCAAATTCAAACTTTGATATCGAGTGAAATTTTGATCTGATAAATATAGAGATAATTTCAATTCATATCGTGGATTGTCGTGAGTCAGAATCGATAACAATTGAAAGTCTAGTTTTTGATGGGTCTGTTTTCTTATTTACACATTAAATTTAGTTTTTCACCTCAGGAAATATGATTGAGAGAAAATTGTTCAATGATTGTGATGTATAATTGAGTTAATTTTTTTATTACTGGTTCAAATTGCGTCTTGATAAATGTATGTTCTTTGATTTTTTGGATTAACTATCGGTAAATTCGAAGATTTTGTTACTTTCACCGGATATAATTGTTGATTATATTAACAAATTAAGTCAACGCGATTGAATACCTAAGCTATTGTAAGGTAAACGTACCAGTAGCTGAATGTGCCTCAGTAATCGAACTGTTAATGTGTCAGAGAAAGAAAATCAACGTACTTTGAATAGCTGTCCAACTACGGAGATTGGACTTCTCACTTTTCGATTATTAGTACGTTTACCTCATTACATTTTTCGTCCATGATTGATCAATTTTATGTCACCCCTAGTATAAATATTCAACGTAAAACTTCACATGAGATCTTATGTGAGATATTGAGTGGGAAAATTTTTTCTTCCAGAATCGAAAAAAGTGTTCGGCAGCAATAAAGAAAAGGCAAAAATTTAAATTTCAACAGAAACAATAAACGCTATTGACATGCGTATATGAAAGTTCTGACTTCAGCGTATTTAAACTCTTAGACTCTGGAAGAGAAACTGACTTTAACCCTCAGCCAGCAGAACAGATATCTACTCTTCTGCAAAAAAAGTATTTCATTGCTCCTAATGCATTGAAATACTTCAAAAACGATACAAAACGTCTCCGAGAGTTCAGAAATCAGCGACTTCTCACATGATTTCTAATGTAAGACCATAAATAAGGAATGTTATAAATCACGTATGAAATCATGTGAGAAGTTGGATTAATTATTTATGATAGGCACCAAATAATTCTCTGTACAAACTTATCACACATTTATAATAAAGATGAGTACATAAACTTTCAAATTGTATAAATTCGATTATTTAAATAATGATATTTATGTTACAAGCTCAAGAGCAAACTCAAAAGTTGACCTTGGCTACTGATCAACGAGTTTGTAGCTCGAGTTCGTGCAAAATGGATTTTGTGACTCATGTGATTGCCGCACTCATTTCACTCGTGCGGCAAAAGTCACACTTGCCAAAACATCTGTTTTCTTGCACTTGTTAGACAATATCTATTTTCCAAACTACATGGATATTGAGTGAGGTCAATTATTAATTATTCTGCGTTATTTATTAAGGCGCCCTAATGAATCGTGTTCTTTCGATCCATGTATGCAGAATTTTTAAACAGTTTCACTTTAAAAAAATTTAGAGCTCAACAAGATAGATTTCTATGTCGATACGTACCAAAAATCACATCTAGTAAATGGGAACGTCTCAAAATTATTGTTGTAATTCATGCAACGTAGGCAGTAAAATTTGGGAAATAAACATTACGAGCATTCCATCGACCGTCAAAATGACTATGAAATATACCATCTCTGCATATGTGTGAAACAACATACCGATCACGTTATATTACCTTGTAGTCTATTTTTGATAAAATATCATATTTGTAATACTGAACTTAGATTTGAGTTTCGATGTACAAATTCAATATTTATTATTGAACAATATGAACCCGAAAATACTTCGTAAAACGGACGCACAAAAACTGCAAATAAACACTCCGTCGCTTGAAAATAAAACACATCTTACGTGATGCCATGTTACTAAAATTTGTTACATCTAACAAGACACACACTCCATAAATCAGGACTTCTTTTTATAAATAGTCATTGAAGCTCAAATCGATTTCTTTAGGCATATGAATCTATTTAAGCTTAAATTAAGATGATACGTTCTAAATTTGCTGTATTTTAACGACCTTCATGAATAAATTGGTTGAAGTTTTGACGAAATAACGACTCCAAATTCTTATGGGTTGATGGCTCTCTTCCTTTACTTTCCACAAGTTGACGAATAGTTTTCCGTCTTCCAGGAGGTATCAAAGCGTTTGGATCATCAGGTTCAAGTATGACACCTTTGTCGACTGCTTTTTGCAATTTTTGAGCTATCGAATATGCGTGCTTCTCGAATATAGCTTCTTCCGATGAATCTGTCTTCTTTAAAAAACAAATATGAATAATACTTTTATTAGAAAATATAATTTTACCGAAAATAAAAACACAAATCATTTCATGTTGCCGTTAAAATCTTCTTTCAACTCGAAATTTGTTTTAAATAAATAATTTCAACCGACTGTTAATAGCGCCGGCTCTACAGATCCTATTTTTCCTAATACTTTTAATGCGTTTTGCCACGTTCCAGAAACGACTATTTTAAAAGAGTCGTTTCAATTACTAGTTCGCAGGTATTAGTACGGTAGTAAAGGTAACATTTGAGCATAAATTAGGAATAGCTTGATTAGAAAACGCTCTATTGAAAATGGGGAATGTACTTGCATTCGTTATCTTTAAATTTACCTTATCACAGCAGTAACAGTCCCAAGAAACTTTGGTCAAAAGATGTGAAAAAGTATTAAATCGGTGAACCAACATTGCTAAGAACTGAACTAGCAAAACATTCACAAAGCCTAAAATAAAGAGGCATCCAATCGGCTCCAGACGAAAATATGTTTTCCCAATGTGAACCTAATATTAGTAATAACAAATTGATAGTTTTAACAACATTTCATCAAGTTTTAAAATATATTACATCGGACCATAATTCAGAATTACCCGAGTAAAAGTCCATCAAGCATATGATTATGTTGCGTGATCATCATGGTTCTTTAAATAAGTGCCAGGAAAAGAATATTTATCGGTGGATGTAGTTTTAGTGATAAATTCTTACAGACTAACTATGTTTATTGCGCAATAATTAGTGGTGATTATACAGTAATAGTTCACAGTGTTTTGAGGGATTTAGCTTAAGTTAGGTTAGGTTAGAGTTAGTGGAATAAAATTAGGTTTTTTATATACGAACAGAAGTTTTATAAATCTTTCTACCATTTTTATTAATTTTTTCGTTTTGAATCGAAAATGCTATTCGAAAATAAATTTTGGATTTATTTTCATTTTAGTATAAAATAGGCATTTCTTAGGCATGAAAATAATATGAAAAATGCATAACTTCATTTAAATTTCTAGTATAATACCAGTTTTTTTTGGTATATACCTGAATTTTTACCAATATCTTTTAAATACCGAAAAATTATCGTGGTGTCAAAACCTTCAAGAAGAATTTGATCGAATTTCGCATACAAAGTACTTTAAAAGAAATGAAAATTTCGGGACGTTTTAGAGCCTCTGTACTCAAGGCCTGAACTTTCATTAAATTCACGAAAAATTTGAACTTCAATTATCGCATCTACGCTAATTACACATTATGTTCCGATGTAATATTTTTCTTTTGTTATTTTCATTAGATTAATGCTCGAAAAAAAATATGTTACACTTGAATCGAGCTAAATATTTCTTCAACTTTGTTTGATTACTGTGACCATCCTACGAAGTTGTAACAAACAAATTCTCCGATCAGGTTAGATTCGGGACATACGCCTCGTCAAGTCATATGCCCTATATTACTCTCATCTTTTAGATAATGTGTGCGATTGCAGCGCTTCTATGGTAAGTTCAGAGCAGTATTTTGAAATGCATGCATCGGGGTGAGTACAAAAAATTTATTTCCATGGTTATTTTTCAAGTTAATGGTATATTGTGCAACGAGGGGGGTAAGTCAGTCTTTATACGCTGAGCGTGATGATGAAATGTCCATTGCTCCGCGAGACCGTTATTACAGCATTTAACCTTACAACAGATTGTCACCAATAACATGATTAATCATTATTACTCATAACTGATTAAAGACTCCTATACAATAACTTAATAAAAGGGCATTTTCAGCCTTTTCAATAAATTCTTGAGCAGTATGAAATGTAACGTTTTTAAACATATCCTTATGAATTGAAAATATTATGTTATCAATGATCATTATCTCATAAATCCATTCATATCGTTAAACAAAGTCGAAAGTGCATCGAATGATCATATTCCTACGACTGTCTTTATAATTACGATAACCAAAGTTGCCTTATGCACCGACAAAAATTGCACTTCAGTAAACGTAACCAAATGTTTCGGTTCTTGAGAAAATTAATTGATTTGTTTTGATTCAAGTGACTGCATATTTTTCTTATCAGAGGTACTAGGTGAAGAGATACAAATGTACTAAATCCTAAATGTATGTAACAACTACAAAAGAAATAAGTGATAGCAATTTATACCTCTTCCCTGACGTATGTAACGTTGTAACGGATTCCCAAAGGCCATTCGAAATGTAGGAGTTCCCGGTTTAGTTGCATCAAAAAAATACTCAGAACAAACAGTGCATTGATCATGAAAAACTTGAACAAATACTCATTTCGTAAATGCAATAAATCTTCCTCCATAGTTTTCTGAAATTTTTACATGCAAAGAAAACTTGATGTTCATTATAAACTTTAAAAAGTATCAACATTTTCACATACTTGAAGTATGTGTAAAACTTGAAAAAAAATTATTGGAGTTTGGAATTTTTTTCTTACTACCGGACGTGGAAAATTTTTATTCTACTAAGGTAAATGCTCCAGTAATGGCCAGTGTACCAGTTAAGGCCAATTTTTATTCAAAGTGGGCCCGAAATCGGTGTTTTTGTGATGTTCGATGGAAATATGTTTTTAGCGCGAATTTTTAGGTCCAATCGACACAGGATGCGATTTTTATGGCCAAGTAATTATGATTTATCAATGAATGAAGACACTGGCCATTACTGGAGCAAAGGTGGCCATAACTGGAGCATTTACCTTACTATGAACTTGAAAAATTTTGTTATCACTGAACTTATAACATTTTTCTCATTATTGGACTCAAAAAATAGAAAACCGTGCAATATAACCTACTTGTTCTTGTTCATTTTCATCGATGGGATGCAAATACTTGGCGATGAGTTTAATCCAAAAATTTTCTTCATCGACCGGAAGATACTCAATCTCACTATCGGATAATCGCTGATCTTGGATCCAATACGGACAAATTAGAAAGTTCTCGCCAATCAACGATGGAGAATACAGTTCGCTTTCCGAAGATTCCGAGCTTCGAATTGAAGCATCGTCGGAGTAGCTGCTCTTGACTGTACCATCTATCGTGATATTTCGGCTTTCCGTTCCTTGCACGTTTTTCGAGTGTTGCTCGACATTTTCCACATTTGAATGTGAAAGTTTCTGAGTTCGAAATTTACTATAAAAGTGATTGAAATAATTGTTGTAAAAATGATTCACGCTCAATAATAATACATTGTGTATCAAGGTAGATAAAGGCGCTGCTACATGGCAGTCACGAGTGACGAGTTCGGTATTATAAGTTTTGTATTTTTTGTTTTGTTAAAAGCTAAAAATCGAGATGACTAATATTTAAAATTCTCAAAATCAATCAAATCGAAAATATAACTATTATATGAATAATATCTACCCTCGTGCGTTAATTTTCCGTTAGTTAATTGCTGCACCAGAAACACTGCACTAATTTTGACAGCTACATCCGCATCAACGCTACCAAACACGTTTTACCAAAAATACCGAGAATCATCAAATCGCATATTCGCTACAACTTGTCAGTTCTTAAAACGCGTGCTATAAAGTCATCACTCATTGCTCGTCGTTTGTCGCTCGTCGTTACCATGTAACATACGTTAATATGCTATCCGTTTTGCAAGGGTTTTGATCGTTAATAGTTATCAGAAATACAGGAATTGATTGGATTGAGAATACAGGAATCCTTCCTGTAAATTTACCTTTCCAAATCATTCAACCGTGAATCGATGCGATCAATTGAGTCAGCAATTTTAGAAAGGTGATTGATCTGCTTAGTTTCGTTGTTAAGGCAAAAAATACACTTGAACAATCCCGCCAAAGAAAACTCCATAGATCCCGTTTCATCAAATGCTTTGTCATTTCGTGTTTTTTCTCCAAAAACAGGAATGGTTCCTGACTGTTTTGTTTTATCAATAATTACGGTTTCTTCCTGTGCAGAAAAAAAGTAGGAGTATGTAAATTCCAATATAACATTTCTACTCTCTGATATGAAATGAAAAAACACTCACCACTTCAGTAGATTTTTTTGCTTCTCTGGTACCCCAACTTACGTTATTGACATTGAAGAGGGAAAAGATAATAAGAATCATGTACATAGACGGCACAGTTATGTAATAAATGATACCGCTCAATAGGCAAGTCCACTCTTGAGGATGAAGGAGACCAGTGATTACTAGTTGTCCACAAACGAGGAAAAACAGCAACGTGCTGGGTGCGTACAAACCATCTTCAGCAATTTGTATTGAAATACCAACAAGAACGACAACCATAACTAATCCGTATATTGTCGTAATCATTGAGGCTATGATGAGCTAGGAAAATGTTTCTTTGATATTAACTGCAATGACGTCAATTCACTGTTTCACTATATATAATTTACTATATCAGTTGAATTTGATTGATTCAGATTTAGAGGGCAAGTATTTCGGCCAAAACTAGAAAATCATCTCTATCAATGTCAGACAACTCTCCTTTATCTGTTTCGAAATGATTCAGAAGAATAAACATTCAAATGTCACATGAATTTGTATATTTGAGTACTTCAAATACCTGGGTACGCTCCTTACAGAAAAAGCAGGCGGCTACGAATATCAAGAGAGGAACGAGATTGTAACCAAAACTTGTCCAGTTGTCGATTGGAAAAGTTGCAACGAATGCTCCGACTAACATTAAAAATATTGTACCGGGCCCAACAATCGTACTACCTGCGCAAATCATGCATGCATTCATATTTTAATTTGTACTATTAAATTGTACACTAAAAGATAATACTACACTGTTTACATTAAAATAAGGTTTTCATCACGAAATTGCACTGTGAAATGTTTGCGCATTGCAATAACATCTTTTTGTTCTTTAGTACCCAAGTTTCTATAATTATTATGGTAACTGATCCAAGATTGTAAGATTGTATAATGTGAGATTGTTTCAGCAGTAGAGAAAAAAAACATGTTTACCCATTAAAAACCATTGGTACATTATATACAGCCAGGTTATATCGCTGTTTAGACGTCTTGTTTCTTTTGCCGTTTCTAACAGATCCAAAATGTTTGCTATAGTCGATGGTATCCATCGCCGTCGTTGAATGTAAAAGTCACTGAACGATTCGGGTGCATGAGTGTACGCGTCACTTGCCGCTGAATATTCAATCTGAATGTGATCAAACTTATTTAAATTCGTCAAAATTGTTTTTTTGTATTATGCCCGCGATTTGGACAATGCCAGCCCCTAAAATAAATTGGTGGATTCAGGTGGGGTAAAGATTGAACATCCATTACACTATTCGCCATTATAAATTTGCAAAAAGTAACTTTACCGTTAGCCCTGAAACTTTATTCATTGTCATTGTTCAACGGAATGTGGACTAACAAATTAATTTAGTGGATTAACATGGACAATCGATGGGCAAACGTACGCCGTAATTAATTCAATTTTTCCTCGCATTTTGGGGCTAACTTCACGCACCTACGTGGGTGCCTGACTACTTCGCGAGCCGAATGAGGGCTGGCATTGCGTGGCTGGACTCTTGAAGGAGTCTCTGAACTTTTGCAAAATAAAACATCTTTCTTAAATAGCACGAATTCGAAAAAAACTCACTTTGTAGCCCATTTGTAAGATAAGAGTACATAACCAACGGTCTTCACCTTGGTCGTATTGTACATAGTGTCTAGCTTCAGTAGCTCTTGTGGCATATTTTCTCAAAACGTTATATTCCATTAATGCTTTGGCGCGAAACAGAGAAAAACATCCAGGGCAACACAATACACAGCCAATTATATGTTCTGTGGATTTTTGAAGCCAATGTCCGACAGCGTATTCGAAATTTTGATACCATACAATAGGCCCTGGGAAAATAGTTCCCACTTTGAGCATTATTATTTATTACACAGAAGTAGCTATGTGATGTAGTAATATGACATATATGATTATAAAATTTAACGTTTATGCATATGATAGAAGCAGCAATTTTAAGATCGTTTTCGTATCATACTAACTGTTGGCATACACGGAAAAAAATATATCGAGAGTGCAAACAGAATTCTGATTAAAGTAGCCAGAAAGTATAGCGACTAAGCTACAACCAGAAAATATGGCTATCGTGAACAGAATTATACTTATTGAAACCAGACGTTTAGTTTTGATGGCCAGATATTCTGGCCAAAACAGCAGTATTTGTGCAACCTTACGAGTATTGCTGCTGTCAACATACCTCTTTTTTTCATGTACCGTATACTCAAGAAAAGATTTTGTTGAATTTGACAAAAGATTTCGGCGACCCCAATTCAACAAAACATTTTTCTGGGCCAACAACAATTTTGTTACGCTAATGAAACTATTATTTGAGTGCATAATGAAATTGCACACCTCTCTAATGATGTTTAAAATTACTGTGTTAAAAATATACACTTGCTAGAGGCCAAAAAAATCTGTTGATACACCAAATATTGGGATATACCATAGTAATTCACTCTTATTCCCAGTACTTTTTATGTAGGGAAACTAAAATATCTCCACAAATACAACAAAAAATAGAGCCGAAATAAGTGATATTATAATATTACTAATAGTCATTATATTTCGACTTTTTTACCTTTTCCAACCGGATGAATTCTGCCACAAGCAGCCCCAACATCTTTGTCTCGTTTCATTAAATCCACCAAAGTTTTTACGGCACTTGGGCTAAAGTCAATGTCTCCATCTAATGTCAAGATGTAAGTATTTTCTGCAATGAGCTGCTTCCTTTCTGGCGAAATAGGAAGTTCCATCAATCGAAAACCGAGCAAATAATACATATACATAACCTACAAGTAGAAAAATATTACAAAATGTAGCGGTCCAACGAAAGTCGACAAAGAATATTAAGTATATATATTTGAAAGACATACTTGACTCCATCTCTTTCGGTGCCTTATCTTGTTTTTATCTTTCAAATGGATGTACATTTTTGTTTTTCCCGGCAAAGTGTAATCCAATCTTCCCCCATAAGGAGTCGGAATTTTCACAGGAGGTATGATCTGTACACGCATCCTTTTTATATTTATTTTAACGACTTCGATTAAAGCGATCACGTAAGCATTTATTTGCGTTTCACTTTCGTTGTGCTTACATCTTTTCGAGCAACCGTGTATGCAGCAAAAAGCATCATCAAAGAATATGTGAACTGCAAAAAGTGAACATTTATTTTATAAAGGTTTTAAAAAGAAATATAAATTCAATTTTCTATAATCCACTACTCACTTTCCAACTCGTAATAGTCACGAACGGGTATTTTGTAGTCCTGTTTAAAAAATCGCAAAGCATACTGATCTGTATCCAACCTCAAAAGACTGCTTATCAATATGTTCATTTCTTCTTCAGTTTCGTGCCACATTGTGGCACAGGCATAAATTCTTGTCACTTTATCGTTGATAATCAAATTGCTATTATTCTCAATGTTGGATTCTTTTTCTTTAAAATCTTCACCGTCATCTAATGCAACTGAATCAACTCCATCATTCTAAGGAAAGCTCTCGACGTATATACATGCATATATAAGAGAGATGCAGAAAACACTTTATTGTAACACGTGCACAGAAAGCGCAATTTTTCACACTCGCAGAGAACTTTGTCGCTGCAAAAATTGTGCTTTCCGTGCATTATTACGAAAAGTACGGTGTAAATTATTGTTACCTCCTCGGAAAAAAAACATCCGTCGTTTAATTGAACATCCCTTCTTCTGTTCAATACCATGGATTGCTCTATCAAAAGCGAATCGTACATTGGCAGAGAAAATATCTTTTTCGTCGATGCTAATCTTTCGCAATTAAAATGCCATGTATGTATCGTAATCCACGCTTGAGAAAAGGGCCAAAGAAGCCAAATCCAAGCGTACCACGTTTTCATATATTCGCTGGCCGTTAAAGTCGGTGAAAACGTGAAATACATGTAATCCGGCAGTATATTGTAAAAAATGCATGAGTCACGTTCCCGCATGATATTGATGACCATTAAAATCGAAACTGTCATCGGCGTTACGAGATTTATCGGTAAAGCATATCCAAATCTTTGCATCAACGTTCTGCAAGCGAATTTCCCTGTTTAGGAATAAAATAGTATATTGTGCATCAAGGGGACAAAACGGGTCTTTTTACGCCGAGCGCGATATTTGCAGCACGAGTGGGCGTAGACCACGAGTGTTGCAAATAGGGTGAGGCACCACAAATATACTTTTTTATAACACCAGCAAAAAACATTGACTTTGTGGTCCTGTAGAGCTGATGTGAAATTGCCCATTTTGACCGGTACAAAAATAAATCTTGGCTCATACGCACTTCGCGAACAGTGTTTCAAGTCCTAGGGCAAAAAAGACTGTAAAAAAACACCATTTGCAAAGTGCACAAGCACTGATCACCTTTTAGCCCTGCTTATCGGCCCCTAGTATTCTTCTTTACCAGTGAAACTAGTGTCGTTGTATACAACATTTATTTTTGTTTCGGTCAGCCTGCGTTGTGAAAAAGCAATTTTTACTCCTATTGCGCATTATCGCGCTCGTGAAAACTGCTTTTTCACATCCTGAACTCACAATTTTCTATTTTTATATTTTTTTTATGGTCAGGTGCATATTAAATAAAATGTATTTCCCTTACCGCATTGATAAACTAACCATGCACTGGCACAGTTCAGCACAAGAACGTACCACATGATTCTTGTTTCGACATCAAAAGTTATACTTCGATCTTTGCTCATGTCAAACGGCAAAAGAGGGTCCGATTGAGTGAAACTTTTATTGAGAGTCAAGTTATATCTGCTGATGAATAAACCATCGAATAAATTTTTTGCTTCAATGTTTCTCCAATAAGCAGAGAGTACGGCTACGATAAAGAAAATGCAGATTCGAAAAGTCCCCATAAAAACTTGTATGATGTGTCTACAGGCGCGTATATCATCTCGTATTCTTGTCAGTCGTTTTATGATTTCTGCAAAATTTTTTGACGCTCGATATTAATATGAGTTTCCTGTTTGTTCTTTAGTTTTAAATAATTTTGTTCTAAGGTTTGTGTTCTCTGAGTGCTTTATGAATACTAAATCGGTGAAAGAAAAAAGAGGGTAATGAATGGAAGTTGATTCGCACATTTGACTAATTTGCATAATGCTATGAAAGGAAATGAAACTGGAATGATAATAAAACCTGGAAATGTGCTTTATAACGCACCAACTATAATCAATACTATTAACTTGAAAGATCACCAAGATCACCAATTCGGATGTAAGTGAAGTATTATAACGACTTACTTATATTACTGTCGAGTGAAATGTAATTGTTCCACCAACGAAAGGAGATCAAAATCAGAGAAATCGATTGGATCCATGATCTGCTCGAATTACTTCCATCAATAAAAAAGGAAGATACTATTCCTAATAATTGGCACATCAAAGCCATAACATCTAACGTTGCGATGATGAAAAAATTTTTTTGATTGTAATTTTTGGATCGACTTAATAGACCTAATGAAAGACAAATCGTATAAAAATTAACAGTATACCTAAATAAGCTACTTCAATTGAAGCAATTTAGGTGGATAACCTTCGAAATAAATCCTCGCAAGCTGCAATCCCCTTCTAAAAATGAAACACATATAGACCTGACCCTCTGAAATATTCATTTATGGTCCGCATTACGGTGCAAACTTATCATCTATCATCACACCATAAACCAAACTCATTTATTAGGTGTGATTGCAGCTTGTGTCAATCACTTCCCAGGTCTACACTAAACTCCCGCTTTCTGAAGGTGGTTTGGAACGTAAACAATTCACTTTCTGAAAGTCGGGAGGAGATCCCTCTCCCGCGATACAAGTGTAGGGCGCGGGGACCTGATTGGCCACTCGCCACTCGCCGTCGAGAGAGTGAGGGTAGTAAGGGTAGCTGAAAGTTAGAGAAGCCGGGAGGATGCTATGTTCTGAAAGCGAGAGGTTCAAAAAGCGGGCGTTTCAGAAAGCAGGAGTTTAGTGTAATGTCTAATATGATTAGATGAGACATTCTTGGTAAGCGTACGAAGCATTAAGTGTATACCTACCATAAAGACCTGGAATAAAGCAAACGCAGCTGGTCAACGACGCTCCTTGTACCATGTCAATGTCTGGAAGGACCATTATGAAAAATAATGCCAATCCCACGGTATGAAATAATTCGAAAACAGATGTGAGCATCAAATGACGCAATTTGGGCATCTTGATTTTTTTCAACATGCACGTGTAAACGGCTCCCAAGATTCCTATCGACTCGGGTATCACGAAACTCAAAATTACGAACCAAATCCATAATACTCTCTCCTCTTTAGGCACATTAGATATTGTATACTCCCGTATAGTAAAAACTGCATTTAAATAAAACCACACGGTTACAAAGACCCTTTTATACATACATTATAATCAATTACGTAACCAGAATACAGAAACTTTTTCATTCAATTGAAATATATATATATTTGCATACCTAAATTTCGATCACAAATCCGTCGAGGTTTATCAGCAATATTGCTAGTTGCAAAAATAATACAGATTTTTGCAACTAGGCTACCAAACAAGATAACGAGAAAGAGAACAGCATAAATAAGTATTTTTACTACTCGCATTGAAATTTCGTAAAATTTACTTTGCGTCATGGAGCCGGATTTCGTTTTTGGAGGGTAGCATTGAAAAGTGTCCCACATCGGCACTTCAGTTTCTTGACTGAAAATAATTGTACGTACTAACATTTTATATACTTGTAGCGAGATCCTTACCCAAGAAAAGTATTGAAACTCAGTACTCTGAACTCTTGGTTTCTTAATCTCTCGCTTTTTTAAAGTAGCTTCCCTTCGGCATCTTATAGATGCAAGCTGCCCCTACGACCCCCACGCTCTTCGGCAAGTGAATACACGATCGTACCCTTCAGGGCGTTTTTATTTGAAGTACTAAAGTACTGAAATACTGGCTTCAATTACATACTACCAGTACTTGTAATACTGAAGTACTGGATTCCGTTTTTTGAAGTACCGAATTTCAGTGCTTTCCTCGGGTAAGAGATGCACCAAAAGTGTGACTTCGCGTGCATGAAGTGGTCATTTTTTGATCAATGACAAAAAGTCGCCGAATGCGCACATCGTGGATACTCTCTTGGTTAACCAAGTGTTCTTAGCCGTGTTACGTCTGGATTTACATAGCCACGTAAAATAAACTACTGATCTAAGCGTTCAGTAATGGGAAAAACCGATCACGCAGCAAGAACATGAAACGATTTCGTTAACATGTCAATTAACTTTTAATGTTTCTATTTTTGGGAACGATAAACTAGCTGGAAGATGCGTTGTGGAAAATATGTCAAAAAACAAGTCGTTACTTGTTTTTGAGAAATCGAGTAGGTGGAGGTTGTCTTTTAAAAGCCTGGCCTTTCGGGCTCCAGGCGCTCTTGGGTTGTCTGGTTGCTCAGAAGTTCTTGTCCCTTGCTACTTCGGGTTTTCGCCGGCACCGTTGCCGGCCGCGTTCGTACGTCGATAGTCGCGTTTAATGTTTTAACTTGTAAAACCATTGCTCCGTTATATTTAGTTGTTTTTTTGAATAAATGAGTTGTAACTTTAATATTTCGTGTCGCGTTCTTCTTATTCTGCACTGCCTAACCTTCACGAAGGGTTCGGTATCTCAAAGCCACAGCGCAGAGTCGGAGAACCTTCGCCTTCCGAAGGTCCGCGCTACCGTACTCTAGTTTTAAGGTATAACAGGGAAAATCTAATTTGTTACAAGCCGGTAGACGTAAAATTAACCGTTTGCGACGTGGGCATTCCTCAACCTTCATTTTCGCATTTACTACACAATATACTATTGTTATTTGAATTTAAATGAGTTACCTTCTTTCCCTTTGTTGCCCTCTTCGTCTTGTTTGATTGTCATTGAAATTGCCATTGCTATCCCAGTTACTTCTTATATCCGGTTCTTGAAAGTTTAGCATATTTTTTATTCTACGCGTATGGTACAACTACATTAACATGCCTAAAAAGTGAAAATTAAACGAATCATTAAGAAGGCTAATTGAGACTCACAATACAGTAGAACCTTAATATCTCGAAGCATTTTTCCAACCCTTGAAACCAGCATGATGCAAACATTATATAAATCGTATACATAACAGAGCATAAAGTTTGCATAAACGTAACTCCTTAAATACGTGAATATTTGTATGCACTGTTAATATAAATGTGTTTGCATTCTTTTTACACAAACATGTTTTAGATTAAAATAGTGAAAATTACATTTGTAACGAATAAGATGCAGCGGACAATTGCACCTTGAATTAAAAAATTACGCTATAAAAGATGTTAAAAAATTTATGAAAATTTATTTCCCAATATTTTCATCATGATTAAAAAAACCCAATTGAATGGACAACATGAATTATCATTTCATTCCTGTTGATGTATATAATTGTGAAATTCGATTAAGCATCACGTTGACAACAAAGAAATTAATAGAAATGTAAAAATGGAAAAAAGTGCGAAAATAAAAATAGCTGTTATTATCAAAATTGCTCTAGATACTTTATATTACATAATTATTAACTAATTGTTAAGAGTTCCCGAGTAATTGCTTTGAAACATTGTTGGAAAACAAGTATAAAAAATGACGTAAACATTTAATTTCTCGCGGTCATGTAACGAGCGGATTGATGTATTAACGTGAAAAAAAGACTTTTTTTCTCTTTTTGTTGCTTTCGAAAAGAAAAAGAAAACGGCCTGCTATTGTCGGAATTCGGATTACACAATTGAGCGTCTGGATGTTAAAACTCGCCGCGCGCTCGGAAACAGGTAAAACAATTGTCCATGTTCGAAAATGTGACGATGAAAAAAAAAAGACTGAAATGTTCCAAAAAAAAATATAATCATATTCGGCATATGTAGACAGACATTTTTTCCCATTATATTTTTTTGCCAGACCAATTGTTTGTGCAGTAAAAAATTAAAAGTGGAATTTTTCCACTAGTGAAAATCCATGTTTTATAAAACATAAATCGCGAATACTCCGTTAAAAATTTCTTGAATGCGAAATTTCTTGCGTGGATTGACGCCAAACATCGTAGCGAAGCCCACAAACG
>JABFQM010001239.1:0-23183 GCA_022816865.1 Zelostemma sp. ZL-2020
TATTTCCATTTATTAATAGGACTATTTACTGCACGTCCGAACAAGTGTTAGGACTGGAAGCCAATTTGTCCTTAAAGTAAAGAATATTTAATATAGACGATGAAAATGAGTCCTGCTGAACAGCTGCGTGAAAAGCACCTGACCAAAAAACAGAACCAAATATATACGTTACCTCAGAAATCCACCCTTCATTAAATTCATACGATTATGATTAACAATATCAATGAACGTTTAAATTATATTAACGTGCTTTCGCACTTCCCTTATAATATTTCTTTAACATGAAATTTATCACAATATCACACGCTTTTTAGCATGAAAGAAACTTTGGTAATTAATACCTTCGAGTGATTTAAAAACCACGTTGATTACAAACTGTGCAACTTGTTCTTGCGTTAATGAGTCCACAACTTTAATATCGGTATCAGTAATTATTGCATTATCCGATACTAATGCTCTTAACATTTGAAGCATATATTTTATGTCATATCATTTATTTCGCCCGCCGTTTCTCGGCTTTTAGCGTACAAATTTACATCCCTTTATTAAGGGTAAAAGCAAACAATTTTTTATTTATTTTTATTCTATTTCCGTCCTGGGTGGCGTGGGTGTCCTTCAGTTGCTGGGGGGTCCGGTCCTTCGCTTCCTGGCTCTCCGGTGGGGGTTAGCACCTCACCTCCTTGGCCTTTTTCCTCCTATTCGACCGGTTCCCTCTCTGCTTCCTCCCATATATTTTATGTTTTCGCAATATACTACGTAGCATCATTATTTATCGTGATCTGCGGTCCATTTGTTCACATTTAACAGCCTTGACTCTGTGAGATAACATATTGCATGCGGATGCACTTGCACCGATTCCCTGATTCTCACTGAGTTTGTGGCAATTTTTTTATTCCATGTTCTTATGCATTTTGTCATGGTCATGAAACGACTCAAATGACAGTGAACTGGAAATCCATTAAAAACCTCTTCAGCATGAGGTTGAGTAATTGGATTATATACTCAATAGCTAACCTAACCTAACCAATCATCGTCGATCCATCGAATGCATCAGTTCTTGTGCCGAAGGAAGCAATTTTGTATAATATCTCAACAACTTCATCAGCATTATATTGAGAATTTTTTTTAAAATATAAGATTGTGGATATCATTACATCCACAGAGAATTTGTTAGATGATCCTGTTATATTTGTACTTGCATTCTCTGGTCTTATCTCTACCAGCTTATCATACTCTTCCTGCATGTCATCAGAAAACATGAGTCTAGGATCAAGCAAGGACTGCTGCAAGGTGTATTCTTTGAGCTTCCACAGTTTGCCGGGCTGTTCCCAATTTCCTGTGATGTACCCAATATCTCGCATTGCAGGAACATCATTTATAAAACTTTAATAAATTTCTTCTGCACCCTCCTTTGATGATCCTTTTAACATGCCTGACATGAGCTTCATTTTAAGCAATCTGTGTAACTCTGTAATTGCTTCCAACTCTCCTTGCGTTGATATGGTAACTTTGACTTCTCCTTTCATCTCAGTCAAAACATCAGTACCTTTTCTAATTTCAATCATGATGTCTGAGATTGATTTTGCAATCTCAACTTTTTCTTCCATTGAAGCATTTGGATCGAATAAATTCTTCTCAATTTCAAGTCTATCCCAAAGGATGTCTTCAACATTATAGAATGTTTTGAATTTTTCTTTGTTTTCCTCAAAAAACAGTTCTGGAATTTCACATTCATTGAGAAAATTCAAGGTTAGTTTATGTATTTTGGATGAATCAGCCATTTTTAACCTTCTTATTCCAAAGACTGGTTCAACAAAATCTGATTTACAGCACTTATCAAACCTTTGTTCTAAATAATTTAAAATAGATTTTATATGGGGATATGTCCTAGTGTAAAATTATTGATAATTTAATTATTTAATTATTTGAATATATATTGTTATAATTTCATCAAAGTGACTATCATTTGACAGAACTATATCTGGCTGAGACACTTCTCTTGGTAGTCTTTAATTCGTCAATCTCGAAAATTACCTTTGCAGCCGAGAAGGGAAGTTCCGTTCTGTTACAGTGATATCTGCTTGTTCTTCCCGTTGTAAGCAGAATATGGAGAAGATGCTCCGACATCGAAGTTGACTGCTTACTTGTAACAATAAGACCAGATGCTTTCTCAATTTTATAGATGTTAACGAGTAACACCCATATCACATCCTCAGAATCGGCGATGCAGGCAGTTATTCCTCCAATGCCCGTTGTTCTGAAAAGAAGGCCAGCACAAGATACAAGTCTGGCAACGGTTAATTTGGCAGGATTATCCCAGAGGTGATTTCCTTCATTAAGGCCTGCGATCAGTGCTGAGAATGGTGCCGGCGATGCCTGAACGAATCTTACCCAATTGGATTTCCCTATCTGCTTGAGCATGTAGAAGTTTGCGATTTTTTCCAGGATGTTCAAAATTTCAACAGCAGTTACTTTTGAATTTTGTTTAAAGTACCCGATTGCAACTATCATTACATCGACAGAAAATTTATTAGATGACTTTGAACCTGATTGATCAGATTCTGAAAAATTGTCTGGCTTGAATAATGCAAGCTCTCTATACTGTTTGAAAATTGGACCAGTCAACGAATCTGAAGGACTGTCGAACCCTTGTTGCTCGGCATATGACTCCATTTTCCATATGTTACCTGGCTTTAACCAGTTGCCAGTGATGAACCCTATGCTGATCATTCGTCTCAAATCATCGTTGAAATCTCTGAACATTGATTCAGAGTTGTTTGAACTTTTCTATGTCTGCTGACCGCTTGAAAGTAACTTAGACTTGAGAACTTCGTAAAGTTCAGAAATCGCTGTTATAGAATCAGAATTAGGAATCACAACCTTTATTGATGATTCCATCTGCCTCAACACATCAGTGTTGCCTCTGATCTCAATAGAGCATTTGGAGATTTCTTTCGCTTTCTCAAGTTTCTCCTCCATACTATCATTTATGGAGAAACCTGTTTTTGCCTCGAAATAATTATTCCAGAGTGTGTCGGATGCCTGGAAAAAAACTTTGAATTTTTTCTGGTTTGATTCATAATAAGTTGGGTTTTCCGTACAGCTTTCTACAAATCCCCTCACGTAACGATGGATTCGTGCAGATTCTGCCATTTTGTCGATTTTGTTATCGAATTGTCCCTTTACAAAATTCTTGACTGAACAAATTTCCTTGCTAATGTGATTAACTCAAATGTTTTAACTGAACAATTTTCCTTGCTAATGATGACTAACTCAAATGTTTTTCAAAATAGGAGATTTGTCCTAGTGTTTTATATTATAAAACCTATAATTTATTCAGTCCACTGCCGCCCAAGTTCATGCAGGCTAATATGTCTGCAATCTTATTGTCATTGATCTCTTCTGGTGATATGGCCCGTGCTACTTTGCCCATATTTGACAGTGCGATGTTCTTCGTTGCAGTTGAAGCAGTTTTTGAGTAACTGGTGCGGATAAGGCAAGCAACTATCATTTCCGGGTTGATGTATCTCGTACATTTGATAAGTTGGTGTGCCTTTCTCATGGTACATATGTTAAGGCACTTGACAACAGCAGATGGCTTGCAGCTCATGACGGACGATAGTTCATCTATTCCGCTATCAGTAACCACCATTCTCGCCAATGGAGTCATTGGCCAAATGCCTCTCAGGTTGTGAAAACTGTCCACAATCGTGTTTAATACAAGAGTGGAAGAATGTATGGCGTCATCAACACTCAACAACCCTTTCTCCAACTGGGCATTTGCCGATGACTTTAAGCTATAGATTTTGACTGATTCCCCACCAAAGGTCAGATTGAAAGCTTGCTTTCCTGCGGATTTCTTGAGATGATCCACCCACAGCTTTGAGGTACAGTAAGTCGCGATAGCGTATACGGCTCCAGGTTTTTCCAGTTGTTCTGCTTTCAAATCTGTGTTGGTATCTATATCTACAAAGTCTGAACTGAAGTGGCCAAAAAAGTCACTGTAAACCTGCTTCTTGTCCAATGCCACAGATTCTGTGCTTGTCTGAATCATCTGATCAGGCCACAGGTCAGGGACTGTGACCTCACTGATAGTAAATGAATTGCTTTTTAGGATAACATCAGAAGCTGCTACCTGCGCCATTTCGAGTTGCTTCTCTCTGCAAGTGGTAATACGTAAACTCAACAGGTGTGCTCGATATGAATATTTCTCTCAGACAATCGACTAAGAATTTTGGCTCCTCAAAACTGAAATTACTTGTACTTGCAGTATGAGTTCTCGCTGAAGATATAATGAACCTTGATTCAGATGTCAATTTATTTCTGATCAGTATCAAGTAATCAGATAAAAAGAAGATGTCTGAGTCAACGTACCTTTGAAGGGACGTGTCAGAAGCACTGCTGTAGTTTATAGGCTCAACAGTAATTATAAACTTTTCGGCAGATAGTCTAGAACAGATTATACTAGTAAACATTCGGGGTTGTTTACTACTCCTTTCTTTCGCTTCCTCAAGTTTATATAAAACCTATACTTTACAAACACAACATTTTTGTTTCCATATTTTTCGCTAAAATTATAACCATCCTGATTATGTTTACGCTCGTTTCATGTTCGCGATACGTGTTGTATTTGTTTCGTCTACATTTTGCATGCATTGCGGCCACCCTGTGGAATCTTGTTAAGGATATCAAATTATTGCCACTTGGTGTAAATACATAAGAAATTCTTTCGTGCAAATATGAAAATAATCGTAACATAAATTCCGAAGAGAAGGATGGAACAATTATGCAAATATTTGCTTCTCGTTGCATTGTTGCGCATTATAAATAGGCACAAGAACATCGCTTAAAACTGTATTCGACCCGTAAACTAAAAGATACGAATTCCTATCAAAACTTGACGAAAAATGCATACGTTCCGTTAAAATATTCAAGTTCCGCTCTAAAAACGGCGTTTTGGACATGAAGCTTCGCGAAAGAATTTTTCTATGTTTCCGCCAATCGCACTGATTAATCCTGAATAATAAATTTTCGGCATGAACAATTCCGCGAGCGGAGTTTGTTGGTTCAATTTTTTTCGTGTACATACATAATATTTCATTCAGTCCTTAGAATTTTCAAAGCTTTTTGTACAAAATCTCAAAGCACCATTAATCATTATTCGCGATTGGATTTCCCTACGTATAAATTTCAAACAAAGGCTTTCATTTCCGTAAAAATCTTCGCATTTAATTTCAAAATCTTGTAAATTTCCACATGCACGCGATTCATGTATAATTAATTCGGCCGAAAACGGATTTTTCCCGGTGTACGATGCAAGCAACTCTCCCCTACTTGAAAATGTGTGCCTGGGATACTTTCACGTGACGATCATTGCTACTCCTAGGCCTTGAAACTCCCGATTACTCAATTACAGCAAGAAATCGGCCCCGCCTAGCGCTCGTGAAGTGCCCTCGCAACGCGAGCGATTAAGCATTTACAAACGCAGCGTTTACGCGTGTACGTGAATCGTTTACGAGCCTGCGTCCGCGTCGACGTATCCACGATGTCTAGCGCGTGCTGAACGCCGAGGAAGCGCTCGTAACAGGCTTAGCAAATGTTGGATCTTCTTTTTCTTCTTCTTCTTTTCTCAATCTCTGTCGAGCAACTCGAAGTCTCGAACTCCAGAGATTCGGCTCTTATCGGTGCGATGCTCGAGCGAGCCTCTTCATCCTTCTCTTCTTTCTCGATGCGCTCTCGACTCCTCGTTGCAATCGTTTCGTTCGATTTACCGAAGCTTCCTCCGAGGCACATGTTGGATCTTCTTCTTCTTCTATCTGCCCTTATCGGCGCACTGCCACCGCGCATGAAGTGATTGCTCACTGGCTCACGCGCGGTGACGTCGTACTCGTTGCAATCGTTTCGTTCGATTTACCGAAGCTTCCTCCGAGGCACATGTCGAATCTTCTTCTTCTTCTATCTGCCCTTATCGGCGCACTGCCACCGCGCATGAAGTGATTGCTCACTGGCTCACGCGCGGTGACGTACACTTTGCCCTGATCTCGCTTGGAGAGCAGTGTCCCCAGGTAGTGCTGAGTGACAAACATTCGGGGTTGTTTACTACTCCTTTCTTTCGCTTTCTCAAGTTTATATAAAACCTATAATTTATTGTTCAATTTGATCTCTGGATTGTGTTCCTTTAAGGAACTCTGACATTGACAGGAAAGTTTTGTTAATTATTTTCTTATGTTTTAAATTTAGATATTTACCATCTGGAATTCTTGTGAATTTGTTTAAATGCAATGGGTCTTTATCCAATAATTGTGAAATTTGTATAGTGAGGAATTCTCTTTGTATGACGCTAATATTAACATAAAAAGTGTTTCTATTGAAAAGTTCTAAATGATAAGTGCTTCCGTAATGCGGAACGTCACTCGACAAAATGGTCCTAGCAAGATCGTAGTTATGGTTAATGTCCACTTGAAAAGACTGCCAAGAATAATCAGGGTTTACGGCTCTGTCGATGAATTCGGAAGTATTTGCGAGGTAGTCGACGAACCTAGGATCGTCGTTCGGTAATTGCTTAGAAGGCGTTGGAATTAATTCATCGTGATCTACCATTATTGTTAGATCCGATGGGGAATCTGACTGTTGTGTTTTCCGTGAACACAACAAGTTTACAAATTTTGACATGACTCAATCTTTTGATGGTTTCTTAACCATGGGACACGACTGCATCTTCTCCAAATCATGGTGGACCGTAATTCCATTAGCGACCATTAACCTCGAACGCACGGCAACGGAGTGGAAAGTGCCTGCATCTGAGAAGTTTAAGTCCGCATATTCTACGGCGGAGAGATGAGTTCGGAAATAATTCTTCAAAACTTCCTGGTCGATCACCATGGTGTCGAAACTATCCCTTACGAAGATGAACATCGTGTCCTTTTCTTTGACGAGGACGTCGTCAATGGGGTCGGGTTTCTCAACCTCCTCCTCCGTGCAGACGGTTATTTCACATTCCATAGTACGATACGTGAGAAAAACAATGGGAAAAGCAGCTGGGATCATGTCTCTGTGCCTAACAGCAAGAAGGTATCTACCGTACGCGGCGGCAAGACGTGACTGAATGTAAGAAGACGTCATGATATTTGATTCGATGAACGGATTTTAAATCATTAAATATATATTCTTTTATCTACGTCCTTTCGGATGCAAATATTTTAATCGTTCAAGGATGGTGTTGAAGGATCCTCACAGAGCACGTCATTTGGGGATGTATAGTACAATGCCATGAAAGTTTCGTCGGTTTTGATCAACGAGCATATGGCGTCTAGTACGATGTTAATGTTAACGTTGATGTTTGGGTATCTCTCAATCATCGCACTTGAAAGATGTGGGTCGATGGTGGAATCCAATAATGGTTTAACCAAGTCCAATACGGAGACGTAATATTCTTTCGCGTGTTTCCAATTGACAAGATCTTTTCTACCGAATTTTGTCACCAATTTTAAAGGATCGGGAACAAACACCCATCGATTATCAACGTTCAACAGAAATTTGGAGCAGAAGTAGTGATATTTATACCTCTGCAGTTTGACCTCAAGATTGAAGGTTGTGGCCATCGAGTATGCTGTGTCTTTGGTCAAATCATCACCGGAGAAGATCAACGAGTCATCTCCTGCGAAGATGGCAAGTGTTGCATTAGGCAAATCGTAAAAATACGCGAGGATTACCATTAAACACAATGTGTTGCCGAAGAATGTGGAGGCGTCACCGGATTTTCGCTGATGATCAATATATGCAGTTAACCCATTGGCACGATCCTTGACAACTGTGTTTCGATGTGCATTGTACCATAAAGTTACCCAAAAATCTGGCATTCCAAGCAATGAGTACAACTTGCATTCAAAACGCAACAATAACTCTCCTTGACTTTTGTCGTACTTCGATATGTCCACTTCCAAAGCGTGAAGTGACTCGACTAAGTCCGGTGGACAACTTGATGATAGGTAGTCTGCGAAGGAGTCAGGAGAGACATCAGTATAGATTTTAAAACGCGGATCTAGAATTGACATCAATCTCTCCTTCATTTCCCTAAACATGGGGCAGAAGATCGCGTTTACTGTCTTCGGATGGTAAACAATTGTTTGCAATGAGGGATACTCGTAAATCTTTGAAATTTCCAAGGGTGGTTTCGTGAATGTCTTGATCATAAAATCATACCGCTGTAGCTCCATTTCCCAAGCAGAGAATACGGTGTCTATCTGGTTGACTACGTGAGTTTCTTGACCTGCTAACCATTCTCTAATACTGTGAGTGGAAGGTACAACACACTTGTTTCGTAAAAGATTGAAGATATCCATTGATGTGTCCGGTATAAAAGTTGACACAAAGACTTCAGCCATTTCATCGGACAACATATCGTAACTGGCGTCTCCTTGTAATTCGGGGGAGTTGAGATTACGTTTAACCATAGCAAGCAGTGATTCGTACATGCTTTGTGTACGTTTCGGATGTAAGAATGTTCGCAATTGTGGTCTCAATTTATCGAATTTCGATTCTAAAGGTCTGAGTTTTGACATGTTGATCTTCATGTCCTTAAGATTTAAATTTAACTCTGAATGCTGGATCTTTTCTTGGTCATGCATGACATCATGAACTGAAGCTGTTGGCATTGACGAGTCATAGAATGTTTGCAGTACCGATATGGGATTCGACATTGTAGGTCGATGGGTTGTCCTATACCTTGGAACGCGTTGTCTGATGCGTTCAATTTCTGAGATCAATTCTGTAGGTGCAACATCTGCTTCACGCGAGTTGGTTTGCACGTTCTCAATGTTCTTTACTACTTTACTTTCAATGTTGTTTACTACTCCTTTCTTTCGCTTTCTCAAGTTTATATAAAACCTATAATTTAGATGTCTCCCCCGCTTGTAAAAAACTTTAGAATGTTAAGAATTGAAAAATTTTGAATTTAAATTTAATGGATTGTCTGGCACAAATTGAATTTAATCACTTACAAAGAACACCACCTTTAAACAACAGTAGACCTTATCCATTCCCTCAACCATGATGTAACAACTTACTGAGAATAAAATTAAGTCTTTTAAGACATAAATTGTTGACACTTCCTTTAACATCACTAGCTTAAAATTTAATTAAATTAATTGTTTATCTTAGTTTATACATAAACCAGCCTCAACTCATTGGTTGCCAACTTGCAGTAACAATCTGCAGAGCTCATTTTAAAAATGTTGGAATGAACTAATCTGGATTCATTCTTGTGATTTAAGATATACAAATCTGTTCCTTCCATGAAACTGTCACTTGGTTTTTTGGTACACATTTCATAAAACTGACCTGAACCTGTTTCCATGTACTTTGTTTTGGAGTGCTGGCCATCCATGTTGTCTCTTTCATCACTCTCCTCATGGCTTGTTATACCATCTGCATTTTCAACTGTGACCATCTCTAGACCTTCTGATTTTGAGAATTTAACTCTGTGAGAATTGTGCGCTTTTAAATTGGTTAACGAAGTTGACAATATCATTAAATATTTAAAAGGAGAACCTCTTTCATACATCACATTGAGGCAATTACAAATTATTCCAAAAATTCCTTCTACTAATCTCCAAGATATCCAAATTCCTATCAAAATTGTTGAAAAGGTCAACAACTATCTAGCTCCACGATTACACTGTAATTGCAAGCATCGCGTGAGTGACGATGAAACCTTTAAATTCTTTCTAATTATCATCCATGGAAGTCCCAGGTTTTGGGTCATCAACAATAGACTTATGCACATCGCTTGAACGTACTTCAGGGTTAACTTCACATTCCGATACAACAATGGGGTAATTACCTATCTTCTCAAACAAAGCAGTAAAGAAAGAAAACTTGCCATATAAGTGTGATAAAAAACTCTCATCATCAAAAAAAACCTCTAATATGAACCCCCCCGCTAGTTGGTTTTAATGACCCTGACATTATGCCTACAATTTGATTGTTGAGTTGCTCCCTCGATGGGTTAAATTCTGATGATTTCTTAATTTTATCCAACTGTTCACTTGTCACTATCCCTTCATTTATCAAATTGACAAATTTTTTATAGACCCAATCTTCTTTTTGATTTGGTGTCAGCACTGACGGATCAGGTTTCCTTATTAAATGCCCTGAGTGAAGTTCATACCATCCATCACCCAGCTTGAAGGAAGGGACAGGAGACTCTGTTATATTTATTTCATTGCCGAAAGATCTGAGAGTATGGTGCTTAGAAGTCATAAAAAAGTCTTTGTTGTTATACTTCACAGGGATCTCTTTATAAAACTTATCTGTGGCTCTTAATGAAACGTTTACTGCTTGACATTTTATAATTCTCAACAGTTCACCATGGACCGAAGCTGTGAAACCAGGGCCATTCATATACATTAAAGAAAATTCGTCAGGATTTATAGACGCAATGGCCAGTTGTGACTGTAAGATTTTATAATCTGTCAGACATCTTTTTGTTTCCAAGTTCCTGTACAATGAATCTAGTTGTGCACCAATATGGCGCTCCAACTGAACGAATTTGGAGTTCAAATAAACAAATATATCAAAGTTAGAACCTGACTCAGTTACCTCAGGAAACTTGTTGTATGAATCAAGACCTTTTAATATAACCAACTTGGGGTGCTCAGTCTGGAGAGCTTGAAATCCGCACACTTTAGTGTTGTCAGTGACCATTAAGGAAAAGGTTTGTTCACCAACTAGGGCCGTATAAATAGGTTTCCCATCACCAGTTGTTGGTCTCAAACTTTGAGCAGTTCCAGAGAATAATTTAACGTAATCTTTTTGTTCACAAGCTCTGAATCATCAAGATTCTAAAACACTTGGCCATATATCAAGCTAATGCACCAGCCTTTCTTATAGGTGCAAGTTGACTTGTCTGGCAAGGTCACGTAGTCGTTGACAATACGGGCTTGAATTGAAAAACTTGAAGCCACAACTTCTACTGAGACCTGAACAACCACATCTTTGTAATTGTACCCACCATAAGTATAATCGACCCCTTTGCAGTATCCATCTGTGTTAATCTGCCCTAAGCTAGATGCAAACCAACTTGTTTGATTTAACTTAATTTTCTTTACTTCACCTGTAATTGGGATTATAAACTCTTGTTTGTTGTGGACTCTTTCACACTCAGGAACAGTGAGTTGAACTTCAAAAGACAATAGACCTCCTTCGACCGCCTGGATATCATTATCCCATGTGCATTTATTGATCAATCTTGTTAACGAAACTTTACACTGGTAAGCTTTAAGGTCGTAATTGTCTGATCTCATCAACGGCGTTATGTCTTCAGTTGTGTTCTGAAACTTTGATTCTGAATTTTTACAATGAGAAGGTTCATTTAGATCAATATCAACAAAGCTCGTGTCGTCATGGAGACAGTCGTAAGCTACCCATGTTTCTGCTGGAAAAAATGCTGTCAGGACCAATATGAGGATTGATGCAATCATTTTGATTGTGAGTCAGTGAATTTTAAAAGGATTCAAAGAATTACCAGGTCACGCTTGTAGAAATCAATTTGTATAAAACCTCGTTTGTAAAAATCAATTTGTAAGATTCAGTTTGTTTTACAATAGGGGATATATCCTAGTGATTAGGGTATACCTTGGAACGCGTTGTCTGATGCGTTCAATTTCTGAGATCAATTCTGTAGGTGCAACATCTGCTTCACGCGAGTTGGTTTGCACGTTCTCAATGTTCTTTACTACTTTACTTTCAATGTTGTTTACTATTCCTTTCTTTCGCTTTCTCAAGTTTATATAAAACCTATAATTTATAAGGGTATTCTTAGATAATTAGAAAAACATTCACCATAACAACACAGGAACATGTACATGTCCCCGGCATTCTCTCAATCTTAAACTTACGCATATCCTAACAGGTTAAAATAATCAGTCATTTACTTGCCATTTCCACTCTGTCTTGGCATTGATTTGGGTGTAAATGAAGGTGTCTTGGCTTGAACTGTGACCTTGAAATCTACACTTGCAGCTGAAGAGGTCAAACAAGTTCGATTGTAATGGTAAAGCCCTTCTCCTCCAGTTGTCAAAAGGACATGTAAAATGTGCTCTGAAAGAGAAGTATAGCCAACTTCTGCTTTTACAGTTCCTGATGCTTTTTCAATGAGGTAAATGTCTGAAATTAGTTTCCAAACTGATGGTGTCTTCCCTTTACAGGATGTTATTATTGAACATATCCCTGTTGTTTTCTGGAACATCCCTGCACAGGACAGAAGCCTAGCCTTCGTCATCTTCAGTGGGTTCTCCCAAAGAGTATTACCCTCATCCAGACCTTGAAGAAGTTCTCTTGCTTCTTTGGTCAGCCTTGCCACAAACCTTTTCCAATGACTTGAGCCAACCTGACTCAGCAGGTGGAAATTTGCTACCTGACTGAGCAGACCAAAAGCCTCCTCAATTGTGAAATTGGAGCTCTTCTTAAAGAAAAGAGCACAGGACACCAAAACATCTACCGCGAACTTATTTGATGATCCAGCTACGTTTGAATTGGGCTTCTTTGTTGGAACTAATAACATCAGACTTTCACAGTCAGAAAGTGCAGTTCCTGTAAAATAAGATGACGGTTTGAGAAGGTCATTTTGATCGCAGTATTGACTCAGCTTCCACAAGTTGCCAGGTTCCGCCCATCTACCAGCCATCATGCCCATTTCTTCCATTATGACAGAATCATGTATGAAGGTCTGATAAACCTCATTTGCTGCATCAGCTCTTGAAACAGAAAGACTTTGACCTGACTGTAGCTTAGTTTTTAACAAAGAGTGAAGTTCAGTCAAGGCTGTCAACTCCTGCCTGTTTGAAATGAAAACTTCAAGAGTTTCATTTGACTCTGTCAAAATGTCAACGCCATCGCGGATCTGTAAAACAACAGTGTTCATTTCTATGGCACGTTTTAGTCTAACATCTAAAGGCTGGTCCAGACTGAACTCACCTTTCAACTCAGAAAGTTTGTTCCATAATTCATCCTTTGCGTTCCAAAACTTCTGGAAGTTGGTTTTATTTCTTATGTAAAAATCAGATTTGACTGAATTTCCATTTACAAATTGTAACACATGTTTGTGGATTTTGGATGACTCTGCCATCACTGCTCATGAATTCTTTCCACTTTTATTGAATTTATCTCCTGATCAGCTACAGTTTCTTTTTTATTGATTGATTCTGAGCACAGTAGTTTTATTAAAAGGGGATATATCCTAGTGTGCTGTCAAGTTTATATAAAACCTATAATTTATAGTCTATATTAAATTCTTGGAAGAGGCTCAAGGTCATCTTCTACAAGATCATCATCTGCGTTGTCCCCACTCATGACTCTTACTAATCTTTTACCAGTAAGGTCATTGAGGAATGCTGCACCAGATTCTGCTGCATTCAATGCTCCAGCTTTGCATTTAGCTGTCTGGTACGTTCTAATCCTCTGCGCAAACTGCGCCAATTCGTCTGTTTCCGGCACCTGCAAGTTCAGTATCGACTTGCTTGTCATACCTGCAATAGCTCGAGCCGCTACCGTATACATTGAAAAATTACGGGAGTTTAGCGGCTCCAATGATGTTGCAGGGTACAGAAGCTTCACGTATGGCCTGTCTTCCGGTTGGAACTTTTTCAAGTAATCCAATGCCTCATTCATAGCTGTGGTTTGAGATCCTAATAACTCGGGAAAAGAGCAGATCTCCGGGGTTTTAATAAAAATGTTGTCTAATATAAGTGATATATGTGTCATTTCACTAAAGGCCAACAATTTGCATAGGGCTACGAAGGCTTCTTTGTACACACCTGCCTGTGCTGTGGCTAAGCTCCGACAGGATACAAAAATGGCAGCTCTCACTGCGTGGGATGAAGACGCAATATTGTTTATCGCCACACATGGATCTAAAAGCGGAACGGTGATGTCGGCTACTTTTATTTGCAGGGAAAGAGTCGCAGAGATCCCTCGCCATCTGGCTCCGAACCATCCCCCAATATTATCTGTGTATAAACGCTTGCTGATGAGCAACAATAATGAGGTCGCCATGGTTATTAGGTTCCCATAATTCTTATGGAGGTCTGTCATCCCTGCTGTTTGAGCCATGATTGCCCAAGAATTGTCAACATGTGCCTGGGCTTCATCCAATGACCTCCATTCAATTCCATTGAAGACAATCCGATGTTCCCTCCCTGCCTTGTGGATCCCGGTTGCATCGAAGGTTGGGTCAGGGTAGTACATTCCCAACACGGTTAGAAGGGGCCCAAAATAGACTTGGAGGACAGGATCCGTCCTGTCTTTGAATGAACTGTCATATACGTAGGCTAACGCTGCTACTGAAAGATAAGCCATATGTTCCAGTGTTAATCGAATATTAGGGGAGAAGAAATAGTAATCAACAACATACTCCGTATATAATTTGGTGCCGGGATCAATGTCGTTTTGTTTCTTTTGAATTTTGTTTCTTTTATATAAAACCTATAATTTATTTTTATACTCTTCACCAAAATAAACTTAACATGTTTATATCTAAAAACGATCGAATATACATGTGTACAATTGTTTTCCGCACATTCGTCGTAACATCATTCTTGAAGGACGAGGAACGAGACTTTGATCGCTAAAGTTTGAAATGTGTCGCTATGGAGATCGAGAGGTAATCGTCTAGAAGAGCCGCCCTTCCATGAAAGCCTTGCTTCCAGACAATTTTCTCGATAGGACCCGATTCATCGCGGAATCCTTTTCCCTTTCCTTTGTACTTTCTTTCTTAAGAATTCTATCTCGTTTTTTTGAAGTAACTGGTTACCCTGAGAGTATGTTATATCTTTCATCTTTGCAGAATTGGTGGAGAGGTGCCGTGCAATCACTCCCTTCACGGCGTTCAGAGTTTTGCCTTGCATTAATGGCACGGCATCAATCATCTTCTCAAGAAATGCTCTGCTTCTCCATGGATCGCAGACTTTTCCCTCCTCCTTTGTGTCGCGCAAGTATCTGAAGAGTGCGGCCTTCTGTTCGTTGGTCGACTGTCTATTTGGACCATTCGTTGAGTTGATAACTGTTGCGAGGGACGGGAGAGCCACGTGCAATGATTCGTTGTTAGCCACGTTTTTTGCAGACGTAGATCGGGACGATGACGAGCCCGTGGAAACTTTAAAGCCTTCTTCGCCGTTGTTTTCGTCCGTATCGTCGCGGTCTTCCCCGATATCCACCGATTCTTCAGAATCGTTAGCCGTCTCGTCGTCGATCGCGTCGACCGCGTTGATATTTTTCGAGCGTTATTCGAGCGTATAATTTATACTACCATTTGATCTTAGCCATAGGCCGAGAAGCGATCATCTCGGCCTATGGCTTGCGATGCGATAAAAGGGACTTGACTTGTCCGAGGAGTCAACATTCTCAAATTGCCCATTTTGTTGTATACCTGTGAGGCCCTCAAGATATGCTTTTGTTGGGTCGGCTGCTGCAGCACTTAATCCCTCGTCCACAAACGCCTGACATTCTTCAATCTCCTTCGGGTAGAGTAAAGTGAACAGGAAGCATGCAGGGAAATACATTTTGTTTGAACCTTTCGGAGTCACTTGAAGGAGGATGTCACCCATTACTTTCATCAATGGCTTCACTTCTGCCCTCTTCACTTATCTTGTCTACTCAATACTAATTTATCATTAAACGCTCTCTGGGATTGGTCTTCAATCTTATCTTATGCAACTTACGAAATTGATTACGCAACTTGTCTTTGTACTTGTTTTCAGTTTGGGCTGTTGTGGAATTTTCTTCAACGAATTTTGTGTGCTTTTCTTGTAATGCTGCGTATCCGATAAATGAAACGGAACACGCGGTACAAAAGAGGGACTACTCTTTATTTCACGGTACCTCCTTCTTCCGAACACTCTCTTCTCTCTCACAAAACGCAAAAAACCTTACAAAGGGGCTCAGCCTAACTCTAAACGCGCACACGCGCCTCGGTTTACGAAAAACCACCGCTAACTCTCCTCACAAAACGTATCGCAGCTCGCTGCCTCGTGTCACCATAGACTCACTTTTCCCTACGCTCCCCACTCTCACTTCCGTTTTCCGGCCTACTACTCGAGTCAAGTCTTAACTCTCACCTCGCTATTTCGCATGAAAATAAAATTGCCAACAAACTTGAGAGCAAATTGTATGATGCCGAAGAACGACAATGAAAAACAACGAGTACAGCCATTGTCTATCCAGGAGTCAGTTAGACAGGAGTCTCGGCACTGCGGTCTTCCGCAGGAGTGGGTCGCAAATAGGTTCCTATTTTAATAGGTTCGCAAATGTTGACGAAATATCTTGGGGTCCATTTCCAACTTGATTACTAATAATTTTGTTCCCGTAAATTTTTTTAATTTTTTAATTTTTGTAAACTTTTTTAACGGCTGATTTTTTTTTCTCACAGTTCTAAAAATAACAGTTGAGCAGAGGTGTGATACGCATTTCTACCACCAATGGTAAATCATTGGGCGCGGTCATATTCATACAAATCGCTCTATTTGGGTTTAAATGCGGTGCCCCGTCATTGGTAATTGATGTGCCAAAATAGTCATTTCCACTTATCTCATTCTTCAGATTAAACCCGCTGATTCCACACACCCACATTTTTCCAAAAAGATTAACAGTTATGGAATAAATTAACCCCCAAAAAACATTAAAAATGTAATTTGAGTGTCGAGTGCGTTGAGAGGTTTCTCCAACTGTCGGTAAACAAAAATGGGTGATATATGTCAGCCAGGCTGATCAGTCGAGAGTACAACAAAAAAGGGAGCTGTTTTGATTTACTTTATAATCCACACACAAAAACTGATCTACACAAAAACAAATTTCGATTTACTTTGTGATCTACACAAAAAACGGATCTACACAAAAACAAAAAAAAAGCGCTTCAAGGCACTCGACAGCCCGCTTTTTATGATACATCTCATTTCAAATCAAATTTATCAAAACAAAAAGGTTCTAAATACGTTGCAGCAATATTTCTTGACAATTTTCCTCAACGTTTTCTGAATAACCATTACAAACCCACCTGGAACGTTTATAAGCCCTACAAATAAGTGCATAAGTACATACGCGAACGAAATGATTACGTAACGTACAAACACGGCTAACAATTGTTAGCCTTAATCTGGGTAAAACGGTATTCAACTCCGCATTATCATTTAACGATCCGGACAACGCCATTATTATACAAGATCCTTTCCCATCGCGGTATTTAAGACTCGTAGGCTTAAAAACATACCATGTGTTCATTAGTTGACTTGAATATTCTAGAACATTCGCCATATGTCTACACGCCGTACCCACGTCGTAAGATTTTGGTCTTAAATCGCACACTTTCCTGTCCGTGGTATAGTAATTGGTGGTCCCAATAATAGCCACGAATGAATACCACATCTCATAATGTGATGTAAACATAGGCATACTCCTTTGGCATAGCCATCCATTATTGGTTCAGCTTCCTCATCGAACACATGTTTTATTTGGTTATAACCAAAGTCATAAATTTCGGACCCTTCAAGGCCATGCAGTTGCAAAAGTGCCAACTGCGAAGCAGTAAATTTGATAAGGAGTGGGACTCCATCACACTCAACGTATTGTGGGAAAACCACGAATTCATGGATTCTATCATCTTCTGATCTTCTACCTCTATTTCTTTGATGCACACGTATTCGTCTCCGACGTTTTCTCTCACGAATGTGGGTCTACTTTCATTCCTTACACCTCTACTATTACCCTTCAATGATCTATCGCCTCCAGCTATCACACGTGAATTCCGTATTACATTTTCGATTTCATGCATCGTGAGAGAAGACCGGCTGCTACTTTATGAAACTGTCCACTAATAGCCCCTGGTCCTTGCGTTTTTTTACTCTTCACTTATCTTGTCTACTCGATACTAATTTATTTGCATGTTTAATCGCAGTGTATATCTTGTCTGGAAGACCGAATTTCCCCTCTTTTGTTTTTGTCACAAGGCCAATCAATACCGCATGGGTCTCTCTTTGAGCTTCAGTGAACAAGTCGGATCTACCTTGGATCTGTACATAAAACAGAATCCTTTCAACGCTGGTTCTTTTCCCGCTTTGATTTATTATATCATCGAACAATTTTTGATGCCAGCAAAAGGCATGCACGAACATGTTGTGAATTGTCATTGACTTCGGATTCAACTTCGGAATTAAGGACCCGAACGATGGTGTGCACATCCCTATAGGGAAATCTGCATGAATTGAAGCGGGAGAGAGCAAGGATCGAAAACCAGGTGCTGACTCCTTCAGGGACTTACTATCTTATATACTATCTTACTATCTTATATATCTTACTGTCACATAAACTATCTTATAGCGATAGATCAATAATAATCATTTTTAACTAATGTATTGCCCAAATACAACACACATCACTACCAGAATAAGGTAGTATGTGCAAATATCGTTGCGATCGTTGTCGTTTGGTTGAATACCATTGTCAACTTGAGCTCTAATAATATCGTGAAGTACGTGAGAAATATCGAACATATTCGTCGTCGTCTGGAAAACTGCCCCCCATCCCTCAATCCGTGTCTGCATGACGTTTCGAATTATATACTTTAAACTTCTATTTACACTGGTGGCTTGCGCACATCTTAATCGTGCCTCAAATGCAGTAGAGTATGGACTTGGCCATCTATCCCAGTGATCATCCGTATTCTCCGGATTTGTAAAAAACATGAGCTCCGGTTGCATACAGGGAGCAAGTACAAATCTTCCGCTTAAACGGATGGCATATGTGTGGGGTGGCGTTTGCAACTGTGGAATGTGTACTCTGGTTTGCGCACCAAATCGCCACATATAATTGGAACCCCTTCCAATCTGAACGGTGACATTTGGACATGAAGAGTTTCCTCCCATTGATATACCTGGGAGCACTTCAAGAATTGGGTGCTCGGCCGAAACTTGGATGATAGCATCATCAATCACAGTAACTAATTCGATACTGCCTTCAATCATTATTAACCCAGCGATTGCCGCAGTATCAAAGTTTTGTACACCCGCTAAAGGATTATGTCCTCTCTCAAGGAGGTACACTGAATTTCTCGCTAAATGGAGATGCTGTCCAAAGACGTCGTCGACCATAATGGCGCGCCGCCTCTCCAGCCTATTAGTTGATGTCCGTTCATCAAGTATCCATGGTTCTACTAATAACATGGAGGGTAACGTCTCCTGAACATTCGAACCCGCTACGATAATAGCTGCATCTGTGTAAGTAGGCAGCCTTGGATTTAATGGATGCGCATTAAAATTTAATAGATCACGGAACGTCTTTTCGTTCCTCACGAACGTAGTATCAGCCATATATTTCTGGAAAAATGGGTCGCGTAGCCGACCACCATCACGAGTCCAGTCCATATCGTATAATATACGGTATCGACGCTCAGTTGTAATAAAGTTCGAACGCCAGACTATCTGCCCTTATCGGCGCGATGCTCGAACTAAATAAGAAAAATGCAATATTTTGTTATTTTTTTATTTGGTTTTGGACCCTCATTGTCCAAATATCAATCTAAAATGTGATATATGGATTATAAGAAATAAGTACAAATACAAAGTGACATGACAAGGAAATATAGATATAGATATAAATTGATCAGCTGAAACTGTCTCCTGTTCAATCAGTTCGGTTATTTGTTGCCAGTGCTGAGTCTGGGCACTGTTGAAGGAGCAAATGGAAGGGCTTTGTTCTGAATGGTTACTTTGAAATCAACTTTCGCAGCTGATCTTGTGAGACTTGTCCTATTATAATGATAGTAGCCTTCTCCTCCTGTGACTAGAAGCACATGCAGCAAGTGTTCGGAAAGTGACGTGTATCCTATCTCCGGCTTAACAGAACCAGAAGCCTTTTCAATAAGATAGATTTCAGAAATCAGCTTCCAAACAGTTGGAGTTTTCCCTTTGCAAGAAGAGATTATGGAACTCAATCCTGTAGTTTTGAAAAGCAAGCCTGCACATGATAGAAGACGTGCTTTTGTCATTTTAAGCGGATTGTCCCAGAGTGAGTTCCCTTCATCCAAGTTTTGTAAAAGTTCTTTAGCTCCTCCAGGCAATTTTGACACAAATCTCTTCCAGTGTTTTGAACCAACCTGGCTCAAAGGATAAAAGCTTGCAACTTTTTCAAGTATATTAATAGACTCATCAGCAGTGAAGTTTGATCCTTTCTTAAAGAAGAGAGCACAAGAAATTAGTACATCCACTGAAAACTTGTTTGATGATCCAGCCACATTCTCTTGTGTTTTTTTAGTTGGTGCAACCATCACTAGACTTTCAGTCCTACCGTGGATTTCTCAATAGAGACCATCCACGGTGAGACTCCAATCCTAAACGGAATTCCGCAAAGGAAAGGATTGGTAAAAGCCTTACCAACCGGCATAACGGAGAGTATCTTTAGATACCCTTCTAAAGTGTGTAACCTTCGTGATACGAAACGTTGCACCGCCAGGACCCCTCGCCTTCTCTAACGAGACGCGAAGGGCAGGTAGGCAAAGTTTGGACGAAGGGTTTGGGTCTGCCTATTGGTAATCACCAATAGAGCGGACCCGGGAGTCCCCCCGTTATCTCGAGTGGGTCGAAGGTGTGAAAACCAAACTTTGGTTTTCACCTTCTTCCCACCCTCGAGTATGTAGGTTAGACCTACATCAACGGGAGGGCTCGGAACCCCTCGCCTCGGAGCCGAATAGAAAGTCTTCACAGAAGACTTTACAACCTCGGCAAACGTCGGTGTTAAAACCGACGACTCCGACCCTTTCACCGACTGTCGGTTGATAATATCAACCACGGTCGGGCCTATATCCGAAACCGGAATAGGGTTGGCATAGGTTGGCCACGGTAGGACTTTCATAATAATCAGTGAGTGCAGCTCCTGAGAAGTGCTCTGATGGCTTTTGAATGTCTTTTTGTTCACAGTATCTGCTGAGCTTCCAGAGGTTTCCTGGTTCTGCCCATCTACCTGCCATCATTCCCATGCTCTCCATTGGACCTGCATCCTCTAGGAAATTCCTGTAGACCTCATCTGCTCCATCAGTCTTTGACACGGATGTGTTCTGACCTGATTGAAGCTTACTCTTCAGAGTAGCATGGAGCTCATTTAAAGATGTTAGTTCTTGTCTGTTTGAGATAGCAACCTCAAGAGTGTCTGCTGATTCAGTCAAGATATCTGTGCCATCTCGAATTTTCAAAACTACAGCATTCATGGCTGCTGCCTTTTTCACTCTGATGTCCAAAGGTTGTTCTGGATTAAAATCATTCTTCAAGCTTGAAAGCTGATTCCAAAGAGAATCCTTAGCGTTCCAGAAATTATGGAAGTTTCTCTTGTTCCTTTCATAAAAATCTCCATGGATGGGATTGCCGTTGATGAATCCCAATGTGAGTTTATGGATCTTTGAGGACTCTGACATTTTTCCCTTTCCTTTGTAAACAACCAAAGATACCTTCTTGACTTTGTTTAAATCTTTCCGGTTTTTTCACTTAGATGAAATCTTTCCCTTTATTGACTTCTATTTCTTCAATCATTAATGAGTGTGAATACAGTCGTTTATTAATAGGGGATATATCCTAGTGTGAGACTACATCCTATAATTTATAAATTTTAACTAATTTTGTCTTGAATTTAATTTTAACATTTAATTTTGGATCCAAATCTGATTTTAAAGTTAAATTTTGATTTTAATTTTAGATTCAATTCTCAATTTCGAATTGAATCTGCATTCACTCATTTTTTTCATTCATTCCTTCTGAATTGAGTCATTTAACTCTTGAACCTTGGAGTCCTTTCTTGAGCTCTCACCTGTTTGACCTCAAACGTCACTTTGGATGCAGATTTCGGAAGCCTCGTCCTATTGCAGTGATACTTGCTTGATTTACCAGTTGTTAAAATTATATGCAACAGATGTTCAGACATGGAGGTTGAATTCTTCGATGAGGATATGAGGCCAGCCTTCTTTTCAATCTTATAAATTTGAATTATTAACGACCAAATGTCATTCTGGCTCACCTCAATGCATGAGGTTATCCCTCCGATGCCTGTTGTTCGGAACAGTAAACCAACGCAAGAGATTAGTCTTGCTGTGGTCAATTTAGCCGGGTTTTCCCATAGACTGTTACCCTCATCTAAACCTGAGAGCACTTGTGGAAGAGGTTCTGGAAGGGCATGTATGAATCTATTCCAGTTTGTCTTGCCCACGTGTTTGAGCATTCCGAAATTAGCAATCTTCTTGAGAACATCGAGAACTTCCTCAACGCTGAGGTTTGTGTTCTTCTTGAAAAAGGAAATGCAAACGATCATAACATCGACCGAAAATTTGTTTGATGATCGAACATTACTTTGAACCTCACTTCCACCAGCTGGCTCAACCAAAGCAAGAGCTTTATATTGCTCCAAAAAATCTCCTGACATTTCCACAGAAGGTGAAATGTGACCTTGTTGTTTGGCATAACTTTCCATCTTCCAAATGTTTCCTGGAGTGAGCCAGTGACCAGTTATAAAACCTATCTGAGCCATGATCTCCAAGTCCTCACAAAACTCCTTATACATTTCAGAAGCTCCTCCACCTGAAGCTTTTCCTGTTCCAGATGTCAACTTTGATAAAAGGACTTGGTACAGTTCGCTTATCATGCTGATTGAATCAGAATTCAACAACGAGACGGTTATTGAGTCTTGCATTTCTGTGAGGACGTCAACATTTCCTCTAATTTTTACCGCACAATCTGAAATAATAGTTGCCTTGGCAACTTTATCTGCCATGCTGTCAGCACTCGAAAATCCTTCTCTAGCAGCATTAAAAGCTTCCCAAAGCACATCTTTAGCACGGAAAAAAGTCGCAAAATTATTCTGGTTTCTGATAAAATAAGCCTCATTCTCTGGACATCCATAGACGAAATCTCTCACAAACCCATGTATTTTTGCTGAGTCTGCCATCTTAATGACGTTAAAGTCACTGACGCAAAGCTTAAGACAGTAAGTTTCACTCTGATATTCCCTGACAATAGTTGTAGATAACACAAGGTTTTACAAAATGGGGATATATCCTAGTGTATGATCGCCGAGAAGCGATCATCTCGGCCTATGGCTTGCGATGCGATAAAAGGGACTTGACTTGTCCGAGGAGTCAACTTTCTCAAATTGCCCAT